>JAMXBD010004685.1:0-47962 GCA_024138025.1 Combretum micranthum | reverse complement strand
TCAATTGTTGGTAGTGCAATGGAGCAACTATCCAAGAAGTGCTCTCAATTGTTTGGAAAGTGTTTCTTTTTGTGGAGACGCAAACCATAAGATGACGGAATTGTCTAAAGAATGCAAACAATACTTGGTTGTCTACAAGCAAGTAGGGCATTTTGCCAATGAATGTCACAGAGGAGGAATGTCTTTGACGATGGTCTTATGGAGGAGCTGTTCCTCATAAGGAATGGACATGAAATGGAAGTAGAGTGGGAAGCATGTCAGGATCCACTACTTCAGAATCAGAGTTTACAACCTGAAAAGGATGATGGATAAGGGAGGAGACGGATGAGAGGAAGGAGTCTTAGTGCCTTGAATTGCAGTGAAGACTACAGCTGTGATGGGGAACCGGTAAGCCTAGAACCTTCTTCGTTGTTTATTCTTTTGTTTTAACAATACAAGAGATTAAGTTTTATAAATATTAGATATATGCGAATAAGGTGATAATCCCTGTCAAGTACATAAGAAGAACAATTAGGATACCAGAATGCTTTTGCTCTTTTGGTTCCGGAGCAACACATTCTTTTTTGATATCTAGTTTAGTCTAAGAAGATTAGGCTACTAGTAACAACAAACTCCCAGCTTTAAAGATCAAAACCCCATGGGACATATAAGAACATCCATCCACTTGTGACTTCATTAAGAGATGGAGCTGAGCAAATATGAAATAATCTTTGGTATGAGTTGGTTATCTCTAAGCCACAATAGAATTGTTGCTCAAGAGCATAGAATTCAGGACCAAGAAGGAAGATAACATTCGTTGGAGAATCACGATTCAAGGAAAGAAGTGTTATATTCGTTCGAGTTATTGGAGGAAGTTCTAGAGGAAATGGATAACTACCTGGATGATACGAAAGAAGATAAAAAGAAACCTGTCTTGGAAGATATCCCATTGTCAATAGTTTTCGGACGTTTTCCTAGATGAACTGCCTGGATCATCTCCAAGGAAGAGGTCAATTTCGAGATTAAACTAATGGCCAATATGGAACTAATTTCTAAGGTACTATATCAAATGGCCCAATGGAGTTAAAAAGAGTTGAAGAAACAGCTATAAGAGAGTTTGGATCAAGGTATTATAGGACGAAGTGTGTCTCATGGAGTGCACCAGTTTTGTTTAGAAAGAGGATGGATCTATAAGTTTATGCATTGATTATCGGGAGTTGTTGAAAAACACAATCAAGCTAAGTACCGATCCCAAGGAATTGATGATCTCTATGACCAATTACAAGGTGCAAACATGTTGATTTAAGGTCAAAATACCACCAATAAGGGTCAAATCAACACAAGATTCGAAAGACTACTTTTTCGAACTTGTTATGGATACTATGAGTTTTAGCAATGCCTTTTGGGTTAACCAACACGAACCGATTATATAAGTTCCTATTAGATAAGTGTGTAATTGACGATATCCTGGTCTATTCTAAAACAGAAGAACTAACATGAGGAAAAAGGGGATGGCTAGAGTCAATCAAAGACTATGATCTCGAGATCAATTATTGATTTGGGAGATTAAACACTGCTGCAAATGCATTAAGCCATAAGAGTCATGGAGAAATTGCTACCTTGCTCACAAATTAGAAGGAATTGATAAAAGGATTTGAGAAGCTGAGTATTGGAATTTGAGACAAGTGTAGAAGTGGAGATATTTAATCTAGTGTTGAAACCAACCTTGAATAGAAAGAATTAAAGGAGCTAGATGATGAGAAGATACAAAGGATAAAGGGGAAAATACATAAGAAAATTTTACTGATTTCTGGCGACAATGATAATGTTTGTAGGAATGAAAGGACGACTTGTATGTTTGAGGATAAGGAAATGAGAAGAAGAAGAATTATGAGCAAAGGTCATAACTAGGATATACGGTACATCCAAAGGAACCAAAATGTATCAAAAATTTCAAGGATCATTATTGGTGGGATGGGATAAAACAAAGATATAGTCAATTATGCGATGAAGTGCCTAATCTACCAACAAGGGAATATAGAGCACCAAAAGCCAATAGAATTGATAAAACCTTTGCTGATACCTGATATAAATGGATCAAAATTTCCATGGATTTTGTTTTGAGGATTACCAAAAGTACCACCAAAAGTGATGCGGTCTGGGTCATGGTTGACCAATTGCTAAGTTGGGCTCACTTTATACCGATCAATATGACGTTTTCCATAGACAGCTGGCAAGCTTTAGTAAGGGAAATAGTATGTTTCATGAAGTACATCTAGAATCGTATTCAAATCAAGACCTAAGATTTGTATTAAGTGTTGGACTAACTTACAAGAAAGTATGGGGGAAAGCTCACTTTGGCACTGTCACGCCCCAAACGGGCACCCTAAACATTGGTAGTCCGCCACATATGATATTAAAACTTAAGAGTGACTTCGAAATCATGTGAAAATTCCAACACCATATGTAAGGTGTCTATCACAATAATAGAGATACGGTGGATGTATAGTTGAGATAGTAAATAAAATATACTAGAATTTAGATAACTATCTCATTTTTAACATTATAAGAATATATCCTTACATTACTTAGGGCTTTTCCCCATAAATCTCCAAACAATCATTCTATCATCTTAGTATTTCACATCAGGAAACAATACTAACACCAAAAGATATTAAGGATATTTAACCAAGATCTTCAAAAGATTTCAGAAGCTTTCCAAAACATAATCCCACTCGAGTATATGAAGTCTTTGGGCATAAAAGATATAGTCCTGTTACAATAAAGATCTATCGGGAGTTATAAGCTATACTAGCTTAGTGAGAATATCCTCGAATCAACGTACTTGTATAAATAATTTCAAACAAGTTATTAAACAACATATGAATGCATCAAGCAGTGATCAAGCGATACATATGATCTACGGAAATCAGATGTTTGAATGGATTTACCCTCCATTCAGGGTAAGGTGTTTCAGGCTCTTAAAACCCATCTTAAAATCCAACTTATGTAGTTTATTTCAGGCGCTACTCGCCCATCTTGAAATAGTTCTTGTAGGCACTTAATCGCCCATCTCACAGATTTATGGCTCCTGCAAAACTCGGCTACTTTACTCTTGTCCTATCGAGTATAGTAGCTCATGTGATGAAACTAACTAGTGATGTGCATGTATCAATTAATATAACTCATAATATATGATTATAGTAATTTAAAGGTGATCACAAATTTGCACACACTCCAACATAATAGTAGTAAAACACAAGTTAATTAACAACAATACATGCTTAGTATGCTTAGTATTCTTTCAACAATATTATCATACATAATTCATTTTCATTCTTCCTACTTCTAATGCCTCTAGCTACAAGTACCAAGTACGAAAAAGGTAGGAAAAAAACTCACTCGGCTTGGGATATATCTTTTCTTATGGATGAGTCGATAGTAAATCCACTAATCAAAATAATCGTCGAGTATGAATATCCTCCTCAGGATCACCTAATCAAGAAGAATACCTATAATGAGTATTTCTTATTGATTCTATGGTACTTATCAAAAAACTATGTCATAAGATATTAAAAATTCGCATAGAAGGTAATTCCAACTTAAAATGGCCATAACTTGATCATTCAACTCGGAATTGTGCAAAAATATACCATTTTCTACCTACTCGAAAGATCTATCCATTTCTAGGTTATTTTTCATTAAAAGCCATTTGGATTGAAAATACTATAGTATAGAATAGTTACGAATTTAATAGTTTACAAAAATATGATTTTTCCAAAACTTTTCTTTACTCAAAATCTTTAAGCAAAATTATGGATATTTTATAGTTGAAAATCCTTTGAACATATATATACTCATATGTATGCATAATTTTTGTAGTGTTGTCTCAATATTGATATTTCATAAATAGTTTGTCTTTGATGGTTTTAAAAGATAAACTTTTGAGAATTTCTCCTTTTTGAATTGTTAGAAAGAAAAACAAAATATATTGAGTTGTGAGTGAGTATTCCTATTTATAATTCCATTTCCTATTTTCAAAAGTAAATTAATTTTTAAAAATTTGGTTCCTTAAGTTATCTACTAACTTTTTTCTAGTGATTGAAAAATAAGCTTTTCAAATATCCTTTAAGTTTTGACGTGGTCAAATAGTTGGAGTTGTTTTAGATGTATGTTTACTCTTCTTTTTATTGTCCTTTTTCTCTTTAGGAAATAGTTTTATCTTTAAAACTTTACTTTCTTAGCAAATCTACTTTTCTAAGTTTAGTTTTTAAAATAGTGAGTTGATTTTACCTTGTTTGAAAAACTTGTTTTATTCTTAATATTTATCAAGTGATAGAATACTTCCTTTAGACAAGTTTATAAGAAAGCTTTCTTAGCAAAATTTCATTTAAATTTTGAAAAGAGATTAACATAATATAAAATTAAGTTTTGAAGAAACTTTCTTAGTATGTTGATTTTCAAAATCCATAATGAATCTATTTAAGTCTTATAAAAGATGGGTTGAGTTAAAATCTAAGTTCAAGGCTAAAATTTACCTTTGGAGTATTTAGTTTTGATTTATAAATAATTGTGTGTTTTTTATTTGAAGAAATCTGAGAACTAATACTTTAAACTTATGATTAACTTACTTAGCTTTGAAAAGAATTTTTAAAAACAATATTTAGACTTCTTGTTGAAATGTCCTTTGTTGAGAAATCTAGTTCACTTTTCCTTGTTTAAGAAAGAACCTATTTTTATTTTTACTTAGACAACAATATTATAATCATGTATGAATTATGACTATGTAGCAATGAAAAGTAAGAATAATACATAATAAGATAGAAGGAATACTCATAAGTAAATAAACATAATAAAATATTCAAGCATTGGGAACCTTAACTTCATCAAGGTATCTCGATCATGTATTGGGAGCCTTAGCTTCATCAAGGCAACCCATTGACTAAGAATAGACTAGTCCCAAAAGAATAATAAAAGAAAAAAAATTGTTTTGACTTGATATGGACAAGTCTAAGACTAGAAAGACTAGTCTTAATAATTGCATGAATTATATAAATAAATTGCAAAGCATGAAATAAATAAATAACAAGGGAGCTTATATGCTCTAAAGAAATATATATACATAATATACATAATACTATATATAAGTTAGATTAGAGCAAAAAATAATAACAACAACATAATAACATAATGTAAAATAGGAACATGAACAAAAACAAAACATGAGCATATTGTTGCTTCTTTAACTCTCATGAGTCTAAGAAACATACATTAAGATCATGCTAAGTTGTATGAACATGATAAAGAATATATGTAGGATTTTTACTAAGGTTTAATGGAAGATTTGAAAAGAGATGAATGGATAATTGTGTTTTTGTTACCTTTCTTGAAGAGTAGAAATTGGTAGAGTGTTTGAGAGGGAATGGTTGGAGAGAGGTTTTGAAAGGGAATTTTGGTAGAGTTTTGTTATTAAAACGAATGTGTGAAAAGAATGAAGGATGAATAGGATATTTATAGAATTTTTGGAGTGAATTTTTGATGTATAAAATAAATTGAAAAAGAAAAATAATGAGAGGAAGAGAGAGAAGGTAGCATGGTTTGGTGTGTAGAGGGGGAGGAGTTGATTTGTTTTGTAATTTTTGTAAGGAAAAAAATAATGTGTTAAAGTTTGATGTGAATAAAGTTGTATTAAAAATGTAAAAAGTAGAAAATAGGTATGTAGGTAGTAAGAAATAGTTGTAAGAAAAAATAGAGATAGTGAAATAGTAATGAATAGTAAAAATAGTACTATGAATAGTAGACTAGACATATGAAATACTGATAGTAATAAAAATACGCGTAAAAGAGCTATATCTGTTATTTTTAGTTACCGAAAAAGTCCAAAACTGATATTTTTGAAATCATTGTTTAATTGCGAGTCTTTCGGTGTTATTGGAATATTTTTAATATTTCGAGCTCTAGGACACGCTTTTCGAGAACTGATCCCATTTGAATCGAAGGACACTCGAAATTCACGAATCTAATATTTTTATATAACCCATATTATTACGAACTCTTATAAGCTATTAACTCAATTTCATTTCTAGGGTTGAGAATGCGAGATTGCCGGAGTTGAAATTGTTTGATTGTCTTGACCTTTATTAACTTTTTAACTCCGATTTGACTAGGGTTGGGTTTAATCCAACTTTACCCTAGAAATTGGGGGTTTATATCGGGAATCGGATAGGTGGTTCTTCTAATGGTTGGGTTTTCGAATTGAACGATTATTGAACTTTCTATTTTTGTTTTTGAAGACACTCTTATGAAACCCCGTGATCGAAAATTGCTTAAGGTTCGGTTTCAACTTGGGTTAGAGTTTAGGGTTTCGATTCGGTATTCAAAACCATTTTCGAAAAATTCGTAGGGCTTATAGGTACGGCATACCATCCTCAAACTAATGGACAGTCATATCTGACAACTCAAACTTTGGAGACATGTTAAGAGCATGTGTCATGAATTTCAAAGGAAGATGAGATATCCATTTGCCGCTAATTAAGTTTGCCTATAAACAAAGCTACCACTCGATGTTCTAGATGCCACCTCACGGGGCCCTGTATAAATGACGATCACCTTCGTTATGTAATGATGTAGAGAAGCTTAAAATCAGACCAAAACTAGTACAAAGAGTAATGAATAAAGTGAGAATAATCCGACTAAGGATGAAGGAGGCATAGGATGGACAAAAGAGTTGGGCTGATCGGAAGCAAAGGACTTTGGAATTTCAAATGGAAATCATTTGTACTTAAAGAGAAACACAATAAAAAGGACACCTCGTGTGCGCTCACAAAGGAAAGTTGAGCCTACGATACGTTAGACCATTTGAAGTGCTAAAACAAGTTGGAGATTTAGCTCATCATCTAGCCTCATCGCCAAATCTGTTTGGAGTACATGACGTGGTTCACGTCTCTATGTGACATTTGACCCGGAACGAGTTTTGGAATTAGAGCCAGTGCTCTAAAGGGGAAATCTCACCTATGAGGAACACCCAGTACAAATCCATAATCAAAAAGTTTAAAAGTTGGGAAATAAGGAAACCAAGTATGACAAGATTCTATGGAAAAATCGCTCCCATAAGGAGGCAACATGGGAAGCAGAGGATGAGATACGGCGCGAGTACCGGATTTTTGTTTCAAGTGTGAAGTTTCAAGTTTTGAGGATAAAACTTTCTTTAAGGGGCGTAGGTTGTAAACCCCCAAAGTTTTGTGATCGGTTTAGCTTAAACCTTAATCGAAAGGTCAACCAAAAACTCTAAAGTCAACAAAGCCCTAGTTAGATGTAATAGTTTAAATCCGACAATCTCGTGTTTGCAACCCTAACAAAGTAAGTAAGATTTTAGTATGTAGAGTAGCTTGTAATAACATAAGGAGGTTTTAAAATAATTAGATTAGTAAAACAGCGAATCATTTTGAACCCAAATGGATAAAGTTATTGAAAACATGTCCCAAGGCTCGGAATAGTAAAAATATTCCGATATATCATTAGACTCGTAAAATATAAGATTTTCAAAAATATCAGTTTTATAAATTTTTCGATAAGTAAAAATATCTATATTGTAATTATACAGTATTTTCTTACTACCGGTACTTTATTAGTCATATCTACTTTACATTACACTATTCACTACTATTCTACACTATTCTTTTATCTTTTACTTTTTCTATACCTACTCTTACAACACTATAACCTATTATCTTTACTTTTACCTTTCCATAATTTTATTTTACATCTATTTTTTATTTATTATTACTTTTATAAACAAAAATACAAAATAAAACTCTCCTCCCCCTCTCTCATGTTAAGGCTGGCGCACCACACCCCCCACCCCCTCCTTTCTCTTTGTCCCTCTCTCTCATTTTTTTTTTTTCTTCTATATTTAAATCACACAAAATTCACTCCTCATTTTCTGTAAATACCCCCTCCTTTTTCACTTCTTTCACACATTTATTACCCACAAATTCACTCTAAATCTCTCTTAAATTTTCCTCTCAATACTCTATCCAAATACTCTCTCAAAACTCTCTCAGAATATTCTCAAACCTCCTTCTACATATATAAAACTCATTCACAATATTATCTCAAAACAATCTTTAGGTAAAAATTTCCTTTACATATTTTTCTTCTCATGTCATGTAACTTTACATGACCATGGTGTGAGTTTCTAAAAATTAAATGTTATGGAAGCTACACTATGCTCATGTATTGTTCTTGTTCATGAATATCTATTTATTTATTATATGTTGTTGTTAGATTACTTGTTCATATTATTATTGTATCTAAGTATTATTATGTATCTACATATATATATATATATATTCTTTAGAGCATATAAGGTCATTTGCAATTTATTTACTTTAATGCAAAGTAATTTATTTATTTCTTTGCAATTTATTTATTTCATGTTGTTTTAAGATTAGTCTCTAGTCTTATACTTGTCCTCATCAAGTCAAAAGAATTTTCTTTCTTTTATTTTGTTTCTTTTTTTTGGGACTAGTCTACTTCTTAGTCCCGGGAGCCTTGAAGAAGCTAAGACTCCCAATACTTGACTTTATTTATTAGTTATGTTATCTTTGCTTGTTATTATTTCTCATAATCATGCCTATAAAGATTGTTCTCCAAATCTTTAAAGCTCCAATAATATTTTGACAAAAAGGAGATTTTTATCACTTAAGAATGGTTTATACGAAATGTAAAATCTATGGTTTAAAAGTAAATTAATTTTTTTTCCATGTTTTACGAAGAACTCACTACAATTTTAAAAGCTACTTTTGTTTGAAAGGCTTTTAATCATTTCTATTGATTTTCAAAAAGAAGATGATTTTGATACTAAAATGATTTATATAATAACATAATATAAAGAAAACCCCATAAAAACGGAATGAGAGTTTTCAAATTAAAATCTTTCAAATGAATGGTCCAAGAAAAATTGTATAGAGAACAAATAGGAAAAATGACCTAATATTAAAATTTCGAAAAGAAGAAATTTATTTTTATCAAAAGTCATTTAAGAATAATAGTAAGATAAACATGAATAATTCTTTAAAAACAAAAGAATCAAAATATTCATTTTAAAAGAAGTTACAAAAATGGATTTCTTGTAAACTACGGTTTTATAAACTTTTAATTAACATTTTTTTACTCAAGAAATTTGAATGGGCAATAAACACTTGAGCATGGATAAAATATGAGCTATATATCTATGAAAAAGGAATTTTTTTCAAATGTATAGATAACTAAGTATTTATCAAAGCAAATTTTGGATGGTTTAATGTTTGAAACAAGTTGCTTTTGGGATGGGAAAATTCGTGGTGAATCTGATCACCACTGTTTTGGAGCCTAAATGATTTAGTTTGATAAAAATAGTTTTAGAAATGGATAGATCTTTTCTAATAGATAGAAATCGGTATATTATATGTGCGATTTCGACTTAAAATGGCCAAGATATGGCCATTTTAAATTGGAATAATCTTTTATGCGAACTTTGACGTTCTTATGAATAATTTAGATAAGTCTCAAGAAAGATATCAAGAAATACTTATTTTGGGTATTTTCCTTGACTAGGTGATTCCGAGGAAGAATACTCAACCCCGAGGATTATTTCGACTAAGTGGATTGTTTGGGCGACTCATCCATTAGAAGAAGTGTTGGCATATAGTATCGTGAGTTTATTTCCTTAAAAAGCTTTACTTGATTGTGCATGTAGCTTAGTCGCATTGGAATTTAGAAAAGACAAATTGATATATATGCAAAAAAATTTGAAAGAATTCTAAGAATATCGAGGCCGGAATTGATTGTAAGTAAATGTTTGTTTTAATATGCACTTGATATGTATGAAATTTTATTATTACCTTAAATTTGATAATATGATGCTATGATGTCTAAATAAATTGATTCATGCATACCACAAAGAAAGTCACATTGCATGGGGTTATTATCCTTTGGTGAAAAGGGTAGTAGCACGGTCGAAAGCAACAGTTGGCGGTTATAATCGAAAGCGATTGCTTGGCAATATGGAATCAAGCCAATGCTTGGCGGAAAGTCCGAAAGCATGGCTCAACCCGAGTAGACCTTATATGCTTGGCGGTATTGATAGAAAGCATAACTTAACTAAAACTACTCGTTTTGAGATTATGCATCACCAAACCTTGAATGGAGGGCGTAAATCTATTCAACATATAGTTCCCGGAAAACTATATGCCTTGTTTGCTCATGTGTATGTTGTATTTCACTTGATTGCTTAAATAACTTGTTTGAATTTTACTACACAAGAAGTTCACTTATGGAAATAATTCTCACTAAGCCTATTAGCTTATACCCCTATAGATAACTTTTGCAGTTTACCTATTTGTAGTTGAGGCCACGTGGACCCTGCAGCCAAGTATTTTCCTTTTGGTTAAGGAATTTTTAGATGAAGTTTAGTGATGAATAAGATGTAGATTTCATATAAATTACTTGTAATAGATTATAGTTACTTTTGACAAGGGGAATGCCCATAAGACTTGTAAGACAATGATTATGAATGAATGAATATTATGAATTCTCTTTTCTTTATCTGTTATTGTATCTTCTTAAGCTTCATAATTCCATGTATGATCCTCTAAAATTGTGAGAGCACGTCTTACACTTAATATCGAAGCTTCTGGTAATGACTAAGGTTAGCATACTTAAGCCTTAATATTGAGTATGGCGGACTATTACGTTTAGGATACTCTTTAGGGCGTGACATCTCAAGAAGATTTTAGCCATCAATTTGGTGCAAATTGCACCTTAATATATATATATATTAATATAATAATAGTTAGTTAATAGTTATCTAGATTTTATGGTAGTTTATTAAGTTAAACGAGTATAAATATGACAATTATTTAAGAGTTTTATCTCCAAAAAAATTTATATAGAATTTTGCAAATTTTCTAGATTGTGATTGAGTTTAACTTTAGGTTTAAAGTTTACGCGATGAATTATTTTTAGGTTTTATCTCACCCAATTACGGTTTTCTAAGCTTAATAGGTTAATTTTCGTTTTAGGCTCTAATAGCTTAAGAATATTCTAATTCAAACAATGGTGTGATCTAAATATTTGTTTAGAGTTTAGATTATTAGTTATTGATCTGTTTATGTTTTTATTGTGTATTTATAACCCTAATGGTTTATCTTTAGGTTATCGTTTTCTAACTATAAGTGTAATTGGTTATTTACTCTTTATCTCACTCAATATCTTAGCCAAGTTATTCTTATATCTTGAGTTTTTGATACCTACTATGAAATATTATTAGTCGCATTTAATACTATCTAGGAATCTTTGTTTTAGGGTTCAAAACTATACATAGGCTCATTACTACTCATGGTTCTATTCTAGAGTTTTGTTGAGTTCAATATTAACCATCTATTTTCTATATTAATATTTCTATATTTTACTGGTATGAACATTCTTAGGGTTTACACTATCCCCGTCAGAACTCCATGTAGCCTCATAATTTCTCTTATATACAACTTTGCCAACTTATCCATTGAATAGGTCATATTAATTGGAATAAAGTGTGACAACTTAGTAAGTTGATCCACTATGATCCATATGGCATCATATCTGGCTGGTGTTTGGGGTAGACCACACAGGAAATCCATCGTAATCTAATCCCATTTCTATTCTGGTATGGCCAATGGTTTCAGCAATCCTCCCAGCCTTTGATGTTCCACTTTAACTTGCTGGCATATAGACCATTTCATCACAAAGTCTGCCACATCTCTCTTCATACCATTCCACCAATATGGCTTTTGAGATCTTGATACATTTTTTATCCACCGAGGTGCATTGTATATCCAGAATTATGTGCTTCTTCCATAATCTCCTTTCTCATCTCCTTATCATCCGGAACACATAACCTTCCCTTCATCTTTACTACATATTCATCATCAACCTCAAAATCTGTATACTTTCCTCCTTGAACTTCTTGTTTTATCCTTTGGATCACATCATCATATCGTTGGGCTTCTTTAATCCTCTCTATCAAAGTTGACTCCATAACCAAGTTTAAAATCATCACTTCTACATCTTGCCCAATGAATTTAATGCTTAACCTTTCAAACTACTTTATCAATTCCTTCTTATCAGTAAGCAACGTAGCAACTTCTCTATGGTTCTTTCGACTTAAGGCTTCAGCTACGACATTTACTCTTCCCAGGTAATAATTAATGCAAAGGTCATAATCCTTTATTAGCTCCAACCATCTCCTCTGTCACATGTTCAACTCTTTCTGCGTGAATAAGTATTTAAGGCTCTTGTGGTCGGTATAAATCTCACATCTTTGTCGATAAAGATAGTGTCTCCAAAACTTGAGTGCAAACACTACAGCAGCTAGCTCGAGATCATAGGTTGGATAATTTTGCTCATGTAGTCACAATGGTGTGAAGCATAGGCAATTACCTTCCCATTTTGCATCAAGACACATCTAAGACCATTTCTTGAAGTGTCATTATGTACCATGTAAGGCTTTTTCGGGTTTGGTAAGACCAAGATCGGTGCATAAACTAGCTGTTGCTTGAGCTCTTGAAAACTTTGCTTTCTTTTATTCGTCCATACAAACTTTTCACTCTTTTGGGTTAGTTAAGTCAATAGTCTGGCTATTTTGGAAAAATCCTTTACAAACTTCCAATAATAACTAGCTAGACCCAAGAAACTCCTTACTTCTGTTACGGATCTTGGCAGCTTTCATTCCACTAGTGCTTTAATCTTTTTGGGATCTACAAATATTCCTTCCTTCGATACCGCATGACCCAAGAAAGAAATCCAATCAAGCCAAAAATCACACTTCAACAATTTGGCATACAACTCATGTTCCCTCAATATCTGCAATGCCATTCGTACATGCTCCTTATGTTGCTCATGCGTCTTTGAGTAGACAAGGATATCATCGATGAACACTATAACACTTGCCTAGCAACGACTTCTACACTCTATTCATTAAATCCATAAAAGCAGCTGGTGCATTTGTCAATCTAAAGGGCATCACCAAAAACTTGTAATGTATATATCTTATCTGAAATGCCGTCTTCGATACATCCTTGAGTTTGATCCTTAGCTAGTGATATCCCAAATGCAAGTCAATGTGTGAGAACACACTTGCTCCTTGTAATTGATCGAAGAGATCATCAATTCGCAGCAATGGGTACTTATTCATGATGGTGACCTTGTTAAGTTCTCGATAATCGATACAGAACCTCATAGTTCCATCCTTCTTCTTTACAAAAAACACTAGAACTCTCCGAAGTGAGACACTTAGTCTAATAAATTCTTGGTCTAGCAACTCTTGTAGCTGCTTCTTAAGTTCTTTGAGCTCAACGGGTGCCATACGATACGGTGCCTTTGATATTGGCTCTGTATTTGCCATCAACTGGATCCCAAAATCGATTCTGTCTTTGGGGGCAACCCAAGCAACTCCTCCGAAAAGACATTCGGAAATTTGTTAATAATAGGAATGTTTTCCAAAATAGGATCCTCCTTCCTCTTGAGATCATAGACTCTCCAACAAACGTTACTCTTTCTCCTCCTTGTTCTGAAAATTCCACTTTCTTATTCAGACAATTAATCTTAGCCTTGGTATGAGACAACCAACTCATACCTAGGATCACTTCATACTTATTCATTTCCATCACTATGAAATCACAGGTGGAAAGATGTCCTCGTACCATCAACGGGCAATTCCTTAACATCTCTTTTGTCATAACAACACTTCCCGTAGGGTTTTTTATCTTAAAACAAAAGGTGGTTGCGGTTATGGGTAATCTGGTTTCCATAGCTAGGCTAAGCAAGATAAGGGAATGAGTTGCTCTAGAATCAAAAAGGGCATAAGCATTTTGATGAGGTACTCATATGTTTCTTGCGTTTTTAACACAGGAGATTACTAATCTCCTATTCCAAGATCCTACTTATTTGCTAATCCACTATTTAGACATATTGTCTTTTATATCACATGAAATAAAGGAACAAAACAATTTAGGGGTTCAAGGCTAACCTGCGATCGGATCATAGCTAAAATCTTCTTCTTCCTCAAAGGTAACTAACTCCACTCCTTCTTCATCCATCTCCTCGCATAGACATTGTCCTTCCATAGTATAAATTATGAATCTGGGCATCGACGATCTAGCTCGATTCCCATTCCCGTTCCCCTTCCCATTTGCGTGCCTAGGTAGATCTTATAGATGATCTCGTTGAAGCACTCTTTCTTTGAAGGCACTTATTGACAAAATGCCCAACTTGCTTACAAACATAGAAAGTATTTGTTGCTTTCTTTGGGCACTGAGGCATCTTGTGATTCAGGTCTCCACAAAAATAATACTTCCCTTACAATTTGGGTCACCTCTTAGGGTAGTGCATCCCCTTACACTTCCACCAAATTATGGGTTTGGTGTAAACTTCCCACTATTAGCATCACTCTTGAAGTTGCTAAAAGGTCAGAACCTCTTATGTGGGTATGCGAAACTTGATGCCTCTTGAAACCTTCTTCCAAAAAAGATGCTTTCTTCTCCACAGTCCTTGCCTTCCTTTTCTTAGCTCCTTCAACAATTCGAGCTCTCTCAACTAGCTCCCTAAAAGATCTTACATCGAACTCCTCTAACTTGACACGCAACTCTTCATCTAAACCACTTAGAAAAACTTTCCTCTTAAGTTCTTCACTATACTTATATGAATCCAATGCATATTGTAGCAACCAGTTGAACTTAGTTTTGTATTGCTCCACAACTCTTCCTCTTTGGACAATATGCAAGAAATCAGCACTGTATTGAACTCGGAAGCATCTAAGAAAGTAGTTCTCCAAGAACTCCTTGTATAACGTCTCCTATGTAATTGGTGGCATCAACTTGTGTCTCTTAGACTCCCACCAAACATGGGCATTGAGGCAAAGCATATAAGTGCCAAAGGTGATCTTTAAATGTTGTGGCGCTTCAAAGGCATCAAAAGACCTTTCAGTTTGTGCTAGTTAGTCTTCAGCTTCGCCCGAATTTTTGAAAGGTCCATTATATACCAATTGCTCTTGATGAACTCGGGTAAAGAGTTCCTATATGGCTCGAGTAATGGTAGTAGCGACAAAGGCATAGTTTAAGATTGTGCACTTCTTGGAGCAAGTACTTCCATCGAGGCTTGTGGTGGAGGTAGCACAGGTGCTTGAACATTTTGTCTCGAAGCTTCCAACACTTGTGCTAGCTGCCCAAGTGTAGCTTGCAAATCCACTTATGGTCAGCTACTGGTGGATTTTGGGGAGGTGCGGCGAGTTGATTTGCCTTTTCCATGGGATGATTTGAGGAACTTTGCTCCTGGCATCTCCTTTTTCTACCTTAGCTGTTTAGATTTTATTGACATAATGTTGTAATATTTTATAATGGATTATTAATTCCTTTAAACGGATATAGCGAAAATCACGAAAATTTTATCACATATAATCATCGAAATTTTAGAAAAAAGAAATCATGAAATAGATAAACAAATTCTAACAAGATCGAAATTCACATAAAACATCTTCATTAAAATAAGAAATTGATAATGGGCACAAAACCCTTACATAACAAAAATCAAAACATAACAGCATACAATAACATTGCAAAGAAAAACACAAACAACACCTTTCTGCAAAGCATGAAATCTAGTCTACCTGACCTAACATTCAAGGCTTTTTACAAAATTTCTATTAGACTATGTGGATATGCTTGGGTCTAACTCTTGACTCATCTTTCTTCCTTCCTCTTTCCTTCTTCATCCTTCTTTCTTGCCTTTTTCCAATTTTCATGGGGATGGTGCATCACCCGGATTTCTGCTTGACAAAACCCTTTCCCTCTTGTTAAAAAATTGTCACAAGTATTGGTTTACCGTCATCCTTCTTTTCCTCACTACTTCCTTTACTCTTTGGAATAGGTCGGCAATTGCATCCGCTCTATACATGCCATCGTTTTTGGAAAACAACACTCGGTTGAGTAGAGACTCTTCTTCTGCTGCAAGCTGTGGGGTTGGTTCCCAAGACACACTTTAGCGACCAATGGAGTTCTCGCTTTGCTCATACACATTCCTCACAGGCCGAGGATCCAAGGTGTCATCCTCGGATTCGGCATTTATCACTGGTGGATTTGAAGGCGTGGCTTCAACACCCATCATTGAGGTAGCTTCATGGTTCCTCACTGTCAACTGAGTTTATCGCTCCTCATACTGTCGTATGGTTCCAAAAGTCCTTAAGAAAAAATACAGATATTTATATGATTGAAAAATCCTTTGAATATATATATATATATATATACTCATATCGTATGCATGATTTTAGTGATGTTGCCTCAAAATAAAGTTTGTAAATAATTTTGTGAAGATAGAGTTTTGTGAAGGGTCATTCTTTGATTTGTGATTAATTTGCTATTTTATAAATTTGTAACTTCGTAACAAGAATGTCATAATTCAATATATATATATATATATATTTTAAATCCTTAAAAGGTTTTATATTGTTAATAAATTCTTATTCAACAATTTTTTTTTATAAACATGATTTTCCCTATTTGTGACATAAAACTCAAATGTATTTTTAAAGAATTTTTTAAGTTTGACTCTTTAAAAAAATTTCTAGTTTTTTAGATTTTGTAATGTGAAACTTGATTAAAGAAAATCATGATTTCATACTTATTTTGAGCCTATGAATGTTTTATTTTTATGTTAAACCCTTTTAACTAATTATTTTTCAAAATATGAACCTTTATATGGTTATAGGAAAATTATTTCAAGTTGTATAAAAGATGTTTCAAGTTTTAGCATATCAGAAAATTTGTGAGTGACGTATTCTAAACCTTCAAGCTTACAATATTTCTTTTTAATTCATAATTTTTCTATACATCAACCTTTATTTGAAAATCTTTAGTTTGTTACAAGTGAGTGTCTAGTCATTATAAATATTGTTTGTATTTCCTTAATTCCATAAAAAAAGGATAAATTTCGCTTCGTAAAACTTAGTTCCATAAGTTGTATACGATTTTATTTCTAAGTGAATTTTAAGTTAGTGAGCTGATTTTATCTTAACTTTGAAAACTAGTCTAGTTCTTGGTTATTATTATGGAGTTAGAAACAAAATCCTATAATTAAGCTTTTATGAAAAATTTGGATATCAAAAAGTTATTAACACTAAGTTTTAATAAACTTTATGTTACTCATCATAAAAAGATATTGTTTATTTTCTTAGTTAATTTCTTTGATAAAATCATCTTTATTGTCCTTTAAGAAAATTAATGATGAGTTTGAAAAGAAGTTGTTAAAATAATTTTTCTATGTGTTTGATGACAAAATCTTTATTTAGTGACAAAGTTGCATATTAAAAGAGTTTGGTTTCATTTTCCTCTATTAAAGAAAATTCCTCTTTATTTTTTGCTGAGACAATATCTCTATAATGATGCATGTGTATAATTATGTAGCATGAAAAAAACGAAAATATCAAATAATAATGTAGGAAAGATTATAAGAAGCAATAATAAGCAAAATAATTAGGTCAAGTATTGGGAGTTTTAACTTCATCAAGGCTTCCGAACTTATTCATAAGCAAGTCCATAAAGATAAAAACAAAAGAAATAAGAAAATCGTTTTGACTTGATAAGGACAAGTCTAATACTAGAAAGATTGTCTTAATGAAATTGAATGAAATAAATAAATAAATTGCAAGAAGGAAATACATAAATTGCATGAGCATAAATAAAGGTTATGTTAGTGAGCTTATATGCTCTAAGAAATATATATATCTATATATATATACACATAAATATATTTAATATCATATAGAAGTTAGATTAGAAACATGAATAATATAACATAGCAATGTAATAAAATATTACATGAACAAGAACAAAACATGAACATATTGTTGCTTCCTTAACATCATGGTTTTAGGAAACACGCAATATGGTCATGTAATGTTGCATGACATGAAGGAGAAACATTAGGAATTTTTTACCTAAAGTTTATGTGGAGAGGGAAGGAGATGGATTTTTTTGTTGGTTGTACGGAGATAGTACTAGAATGGAAGAGAGAGAGAGACTTGGGAAGAGAAATTTAGAGAGGAAAATTAAAGAGAGAAGTTGAGAAATGATTTTGGTAGAGTTTTGTTATGTTTTATGAGATGTATGAAAGAAGTGAACGAGGGAAGAGATATTTATAGATAAATGTGGAGGGAATTATGAGTTAATTAATAAATAAAAAAGAAAAGAAATGGAGGGAAAAATAGAGCGGATAGTGGACAACAATGGGAGAAGAGGGAGAGAGAATGTGATAAAAATTGATTTTTCGTAATGAAAAGTAATAATGTTTAAAGTGTTATGTGGATAAAGTTGTATATGAAAGGCAAATTGCAAGAGATAGGTATAATAGAGTGTAAGAATAAGTAGAGATAGTGAAATAATAATGAATAGTAGAAGTAATACTATGAATAGTAGACTAGACAATTAAAATACAAGAAGTAAAGAAAATACGTGTAAAAATACGATATCTGATTTTTTTAGTTTTAAAAAATTATAAAACTGATATTTTTGAAATCTATCGATGTCATTGGAATGTTTTTACTATTCTGAGCTCCGGGATACGCTTTTCGAGAATTGATTTCGTTCGGGTTCGAAATACACTAAAAATTAGCGAATTTGATACTTTTAAGCTTCCTTACATTATTACGAACTATTATCCATAATTATCTTAATTCCATTGCTTAGGGTTTAAGAGTGTGGGAGTGTTGGATCTAAACAGTAAGGTTAGTTGTAGACTTTGTTGACTTTTAGGGTTCTAGTTTGACTTTCGACTTTTGATTTATTCATAAGATCACAAAATTTTGGGATTTTTGATCGTGTTATATTTTTAGTTCAACATTTATGTTTATTTTATTTTATGTTTTATTTATTTAATATTTTTTAGTTCTCGGGATTATTTAACCGAGTGGTGGTAATTGAAATTCTTTTAATTCTAAAATTCACTGAAGGATTTAAGGTTTTAGTATTTTCTTTTCATCGAGTGTTATTTGGATATCATCTTGATTTGCATGTTAAGGATCAGATAAATGATTTGATTGGCATACGGATATCGAATTAAATGATTATTGGATTTTCCATTTTGTTTTGAGGGTTCTCCTTTTTCTCAAAGTTAAGAATTTTCGTATTTAATCTTATTTAGAATTCAGTTTTAACTTGGGTTAGTTTTCAGGGTCTTGGTTTTGGTATTTAACTCTAGAATTATTTTCTAAGATTTATGAAAAACTTAAGGGCTTACATTATCCAACCTCGTGAGGAGTTCCAATCCATTTTTCATAATTATAGCTTGAAACGTATTTTTCAACTTGAATTCTTCTACTTTTTCCTTCCTTCTTATCTAACAAAGCTATTGTTATACTCTTCTCATGGATTATAGACTAAATTGATACCTGTTTCCTTTTAATAGAAAGTTTAGTAAGGTATCTAAACTCACTTCCCCATTTAGGAGTGATGGGTGGTCTATCCATCAAGAGATCTCTAGGGAAATTACAGCTAATCACATGTGCCAACATCCAGTCGTCATCATAAGCAGTATTTTCCCTTACTTGAATATGATCATGCCTGACATCATGAGCATATATCCTCTCCTCTCCAATGGATATTCAACCTTGAAATCTAATGGATCTGGCCTCACTAATCTTGATGACAATATGAAAGCTATGTTATCAATTTCAAGACCTCTTATCTTTGGATTATCAGCCTCTCAAATCTCTATAGCTGACCCATTATTAGGAAAGGCTCTCTCCATAAAAAATAACCATTCTTTGAATAAAGGCTATAGACCTCTTTTCCAGGTGCTAAGGATCTCATCCAGTGTCTTGGTAATGCTGCACAATGATAAGTCTTCTACTAAGACTCTCAATCTGCGCTTGTAATCAGTTAGAGTCTCCTCTTCCTGCATACTAAATATCATCCACTAGATGTTGCATAACACAAGATGAGGCTACACACAACAAAATTTGCATGATTAATAATAATCACATAGATTTTATTCCTAATTGTGCATCTAATACCACCCATAGCTACCCAACTAATACTAAAGGGTTTTAATTGGGTATGTACTCATACTATCACCACTACATTTACCAATTTATTTTCATACACATATTTATCTTTCTTATACCAGCAACCATGCTCTAATACCAACTTAAAACCATCACACTTCGAGGGTATCCTAGTAATAATATACAAGTCACACTTGTATACTATTACCAGTTAACCTTCAAAGAACGACATATTTCCAAACAACAAGATCTTTTAGTTGCATCGATTAGAAATGATAAACACATATAAGATATAACTTAGTAAATATCTGTCATCATAAGTAGTGAATATCATATTCTTATTACAAACCATAATTTTAATCTAAAAGTCTTCAAATACATAACTGTTAATACAAATACTACTATCTTATGACTATAATTGAAAATAGATAACATAAACCAAAGATCTCATATTCTTCTAGCTCCTAAGTTATTATCGGAGTCATGCTCTGTCACGCCCCGAAGGGTACCCTAAACGTGGCAGTCCGCCGTACAATATTAAAGTTTAAGAATGACCACCTCAGTCATTTCGAAGTTCTGCAAATTTTTTGATTTTTTTTAAACCCTCGCCGCCGAGCACCACCACACGAACCGCCACTTCTGGTGGTTCTGGGAGTGAACCACCACCACCAGCCGCTGCAGCCCCAATCCACGTCGGGCCGACAAGTTGGAGTTTCGAAAACCACCAGGAACGGCCGAGGAACGCTCGAAAACCACCGTGATCGTCTTCTTCACCCGACGGGTATCCGAAATCCGACCCGAAATCCGAATCCAACCCGGTCGGTCGTCGGTCAACGGTGATCGGTCAACGGTCAACGGTCGTCGGTCAAAAGTCAGCAGATCCTGTGGTCCAGATTTGATCAGAAGATCCTGTGGTCCAGATTTGATCAGAGGATCCTACGGTTCAGATTTGATCAGAGGATCAGACGGTCCAGATTCGATCAAAGCAATCAACGCTCCAGATCAAAGTCATCAGATCCTGCGGTCCAGATTCAGTCTACAGATCAGACGCTCCAGATCTGATCCGAGAAGATCCAACGGTCCAGGTTAGTCTGTATTATTAAATTATTTATTTATTATATATTTAATTTCGGAAAATAGGAAAAAATAGGAAAAAATTAATAAAAATTCGTAAAAAATCCAGAAAAATTCAGAAAAATCCAGAAAAATTAGAATAATTATTTTTAATATAAATTTACATGTTTTAGCAATTTTTGATATTTTTGATATTTTTGAATATGTATTTGCATATAGATTGATCTTTAAATATATATTTGATGCATGAGATGTTTTGTTTTTGTATTTTAATTTTGTTATGATATATTTTGAATATGTTCTGAACATATGTGATGATTATTGAATTTTGAAAAATAATAAATTGTTAATAGATTTTTTAAACCAAAATTGTTGTTGAATAATAAAGATAAAAATTGTTTTTTTTTAAAATCATGATATTAATTAAGTTTTTATCAAAATTATCTTTATAAATTTGCTATAAAGATAATACTCAAAGTTTTCAAAATTGATTTTCATGTAGCATTAAATTAGCCATGAATTATCATAAAGTTTTTTTTAGAAAAAATGATTTTTGGACTTAGAAAATATATTTTTTATGAAATAAAATTCAATTGATTAGATCATAGGATCATCAAAATTAGTTTTCATAAAAATTCAAAATTTAATAAACTTAAAGTGAGAATATTTTAAAAATATAAAATTGATCAACAAACTAAGTTCTTTATAAAAGAACTACGTTTTGTCTGATCTCGATTAGCGAGTACGTAGGCACCTACGGGGCGACAATAAAATTAGAAAAAATATATTTTGTTTTGATAGTTTGAAATAATCATTTTGTACATATTATAAGTTTTTTTTTTAAAAAGGAAAATACAAATGTTTGTTGATATTTAAATCCTAAGAAAAAATACATAAAAATAAAAATGCATGATTAAACTTGTAGATATTTGTTTTATAAATGTTTTGTTTGAATTTTTTAGTATAGAAAAGGATAAATTCTAAATTTTAAATTTAAAGTGGTAACCGCTTAGGTTTTAATAGGTTAGCCCCCGAACTCAGATATCTGGTATTTTTTAAAAATTTGATTTTTAAATCAAACTTTTCGCAGACTAGTGGCTAAGTTAGGATTAACCGACCCATTAATCCTGGCTTTCATTTTTTCCCGATTTATATCGGGTGGCGACTCTAAAAATTTTCAAAAATTAAATTTCTTTTAACCCCTAGTCGAGGATTCATGTTAAA
The DNA here is from genome assembly GCA_024138025.1 of Combretum micranthum. Classification (NCBI taxonomy): domain Eukaryota; kingdom Viridiplantae; phylum Streptophyta; class Magnoliopsida; order Myrtales; family Combretaceae; genus Combretum; species Combretum micranthum. The sequence goes on along the minus strand of JAMXBD010004685.1, from coordinate 25,614 downwards.
TGGGTTAGGGTTTAATATGAATCGGGTTAGGAGAAATGAACCGGATGATTTTCAAAATCCAGGCTCGACAGCTTGGCGACTCCACTGGGGACTCGCTTATTTTTTAAAGAGGGCTAGCCACTTAAGTTTAAAATTTAAAATTTATCCTTTATTTTTGTATATTGTATAATTATATGTTTGTATGTTTTTGTTATATGTCTGTAACTTAGATTTTAAATTAGTTCATTTCACTTGCATGTGCATTTGCATGTATGCACACAATGTGTGCTAGATACGGTCGAACCCAGGCCGTCTTAAGAGCCTAAGCGAGGAGTTCGAAGTAAGGTCCGGGGGCTGTGGTTTCCACCCTCTAGATCAAGAAAAGACTCCCACTCCGGTTTAGCCTTATGATTTGCTAGACCGGGGAACCTATAGAACCTTACCAAATCATGCATTCATTCATGGGATTTGACCAATTTTTTTCAAAAAATGGAGTTGTAAATTTTTTTTTAAAAAAAAAAAATTTAGGATTTGTCTCCTAATAGGGTCTTTATAAATCCTCAGGAAATGATTTCCTCGAGTTCGGACAGTAACGATAGCCTATGGGCTCGTCTCATCAAGGAACCCCGAGTAGAGACTTTCAAGGATCCAATGCTGTTACTGGACCGATGGTTGGTCAGTTTTGACCCCGATCAACAATCATTCATTAAGGATAGGTTGGGCCCGATCCTCAATTTACCTAAAGTCCAAGTTCCATTTACCATGTTTCGAGCCCTTGTTCATCTTTGGGAACCCAATGAAGTGGCATTCCGTCTAGGTCAACACGTGCTAAGTCCTACCATTGAAGAATATGCTAGGTTGCTTCAAGCCCCACCCACTTCCGAAGGGATCTATGTACCAAGCCTTACTCAAAGTCCGATCCGCATCATTTCAGAATTTTTGGGATTAAAAAGAGAAGCAGTAATTGAAGCCATGAAGGGTTGCAATGAATTCTCCATCCGATTAACTACTTTGATGGATTGGTTTGGAAACTTTGACAATTACATAAGCAACCGAGATTCCTTTACAGTATCAGTTGTGACCTGGATGAAAATCGGGTTAATGCTTTCATAGTGGCTGCTTTTGCTACCATACTCTTTCCACATGGGAACCTGTTCATTCACTTCCGAGTCATCGAGCTTGTAGCACAATATCTAACTGGCAAGTCATATGTTCCCGCCCTTCTAGCAGAACAAATCAGAAGTTGAATCACATCAAGTCTAAGGGCAGGGGCAGTTTCAAGGCAAGCATGCATCTGTTGATGGTTTGGTTCGCTAGTCACACCAAGTACTACGGAAAAGATCTAGCTAATGGGTCCCTTATCGCCCGAATTATGATCTCATCCAGTCTTTTGCTGAACGGGTCCATATGGAAGACAATGAGCCTTTCTGGTCTATACTTGCAATATTTGAAGACATGAGACCTGAAGACTTTATGTGGCAAGCCCGTTGGTTTAAGTGTCCCGTTGCTATCTTAAGTTGCAAGAAATACCTAACTGTGCCTCTCATTGGAATCACTGGCTGTACAGGCTATTACCCCTCAAGTGTTATCCGCAATATGGCATGCTACAAGACATTACTGTCAAGCCAGAGTTGGGACGAGTTATTCTCGACTATATGGATCCAACCATGACTCAGATAGCAAGGCAGTCCAAGGTAAACCAAATAAAAGCCATCTGGGATGATAGAGAAATCAAGCCAGTTTTCGAAGTCGAGCCAGAAAATAAAGTGACTCGGGATTATAGAGCAACCAGGTGGTACATAGCCAATCAAATGAAGAAGAATAAGGACATCCAATATGAAGCTCCTAACATTCTTGAACCAGCACCACCTGAACCTGATCCTGAAATGATTGCTTATATGGAAATGGTTTCAGCTCGGCTTGAAGTCTGTCATCGGGATTACATGCAAAGAGATAGAGAGATGATTGACCGCTTGGAAAAAGCTCACAATAGGATTGCACTGTTAGAGGATGAATTGAAGAAAGCTCGAAAAAGGACTCAACTACTTGAGGATCAAATCATCTGCCCTGCCAAGACTAGAAGACTAGTTTAGAAGTCCTGAGTTTAGTTTTAGCAATTAAGGTTCTTGAACTTTTAGTATAGTAATTTAACTTTGTATGAAAGATTGTTTTTGAATTATTACAACTCCAATAAATGTGTTTATCAAAATTTGATGGTCATTATCCCCATTTGCATTTGCATCCTTGTGTTTGTATGTTAGTATTCTTATCTTCTTACTTCTTCCAGTCCAGTTACGAATCAAGTCTAGCGAATCCAAAATCCTGAAAGATAGCTTCCAAACCAGTTAGAAGTCCCATTTATACTAGATCACGAGCAAAGATGGCTAGTACCGGGAACACTACCCCTGATCAGACCACTGAACAGAGACTCAATGCCATGGAACAAACCCTGCTTAGAATTACCGAACAAATGCAGACCCTTACTCAGAATGTTACCCAGTCCAAGACCCCTATAGCATCTGAAGAATCTTCCGGGGAACAGAAAGGAAAGAAATCATGCAGCAACCAGTCAACGTTGATGATTCCCACACTGAGTTCAATATGTCCGAGCTAAAGAAAGAACTTGAAGCCCAAGCCAGAGACATGGAGAAGAAACTGTTTGAAAAGATGAAGGCATTTGACGGCTTTGATCAGACTGCGATTTTAAGCCTGCCACAATTTGAGGAAGGTGCTTTTCCTGAAAAATTTAAGGCACCCGAGTTCGAAAAATATGATGGAACTGGCTGTCCTAACATGCACACAAGATTATATGTACGACGTATGGGGCAGTATGCCAAATTTGATAAACTGATGGTACAGACCTTTCAAGATAGCCTTACTGGTCCAGCATTAGCCTGGTATGCCCAATTGGACTCACAAGAAATTGATACTTGGGATAAATTAGCCAGGGCATTTTTCAACCAATACAAGTTCAATATCGAAATGGCACCCTCGGTCTGGGATTTGAGTACTATGAAGAAGAAGAAAGACGAAGCTTTTAAGGAATATGCTCAGCGATGGAGAGCTTTAGCTGCAAGAATCACCAATCCAATGCCTGAAAAGGATCTCACTTTTACTTTCATCAACACACTAGAAGAGCCATTCTTTTCTCATCTCATAGGGCATGCGTCAGCAAGTTTTTCAGAGGTGGTAGTAGCCGGATGCAGAATTGAGAATGCTATCTCAGCCGGAAAGCTACAAGTAGAAAAGAAATATACACACCTAAAAATGTGTCATACAAAGGAAAGGATTCGACTGTCGGTATGGTCAATATCTCAAGTCCAGCAAACCCTACTAAATCCATAGTCCTGCCGACCAATCAAGGTCAAAGTCAACAAAGGGTTGTTTCGAATCAACAATCAAGGCCTAACCGACGCAATTTTACTCCAATACCGGTTCCACTCAGCCAAGTGTGGGCTAAATTGAGAGCCGATAATCTGATTGGCTTTGAAGTACCCAGAGATGATTATAAGCCCAAGAACTACAACCCTGATTTAAAATGTGAATATCACATGGGGCAAATCGGGCACTCCACTGATTATTGTTGGAGACTCAAACATAAGATTCAAGATCTTATCGATGCAAAGACCATCCAATTAGACTTTGTGAGCCTCCAAATGTTTCTACTAATCCATTGCCAAATCATGGGTCGGTTATTAATATGATCACTGCCGAAGCGCCGGACCCAGAAGTCAACTTGGATGAATTGCCTATCACCATAGAACAAGTGGCATGGAATCTCCGCCAAATGGGCATTTACCCTATATCAATCTGAGAGATCGCACAAAAACCAGACCAGCCATTTACAACTTGTTGCAAAATGGAATCATAAAGAAAGAAGATATCATGGAAATGCTGGTCCCAAAACCAAGAAAGTCAAGCACACAGGCAGAATTGTGGGCAAGATACCAAGCTGGAGACCCAACTGTCGGAACTCTAGGAGATGATGGAAAGTACCAATATCTGGTTGACTATTGGTTTGAACCACGCGTATATGCCGATGCTCCTCCCACTGGATGGGGATCAGAGTCTGAAGATGAAGAAAAGCCTGTACCTGAAGATGAAGAAAAGCCTGTACCTGAAGATGAAGAAAAGCCTGTACCTGAAGATGAAGAAAAGCCTGTACCAAAGAAAGAAGAAAAATTTGTTGGCATGATCACATGTGAACCGAAGTTAATCAAATTTGAGATCAACAACAGTAAAGAAGAGGCAATTGTCTCGAAGCCTAGAAGTTATACTTTTCAAATCCCAATTGCTGTAAAGGATTACAAAGCTGCCCCATTTGATTACCAGACAGTTAATCACACTTCTATGATTGGCGGGCTTACCCGTTCGGGAAGACTTTATGAACCAACTGCAAAGAAGGTGACCATGGATTCATCGCCGCCGCCGAATGATGAAGAAAAGAAGGAAGATGAGAAAGCAATATTGGCTAAACTCATGAAGGCAAGTGAATTCAAAGTAGTTGAACAACTAGTCAAGACACCAGCCCAAATATCACTCATGGGTTTGTTAATTAGCTCTGATATTCACCGTGAGGCCTTGTTCAAGGTTCTCAAAGAAGTAAAAGTTCCAGAGAATGTGACAGAAAAAACCTTGGAACAATCATTAATTCTGTCTTTGCAAATGAGCAAATTAGCTTCTCATCTGAAGAATTAGAAGAGGAAGGTGGCCAACATAATAAAGCTCTTTTTATTGTTGTCAAAAGCAATGGTAGAATCGTCTCCCGAGTGCTTATTGACAATGGATCTTCTCTGAATGTATGCCCCCTGGCTACTCTGAATTTGTTGGAAGTAGACCCGTCAAATATCAAGCCAAGTCCTACTGTAGTACGAGCATTTGATGGATCAAAGAAGGAAATAATTGGAGAAGTGGAATTAGAGGTCACTATTGGGCCTCAAACTTTCCTAATTCCTTTTCAAGTAATAGATATCCCAAGAACATTTAATTTGTTGCTTGGAAGGCCATGGATTCATGCAGCAAGAGCAATACCCTCAAGCTTGCACCAGAGGGTTAAATTTGTAGCAAATGGCCAACTTGTTACCGTTATGGGAGAACAAGATTATGCCATCTATCAAGAAACGGCTATTCCATATTGGAAAAGGTGAAGAAGAGACTTCGGACTCCAAATTTTGAAGAAGTCTGTGTAATAAATGAAGAAAAAGAAGCTCAGATAGGAACTTTTGGCTAGGATATTCTCCTACTCAAACAGAGGTAGCAGACATGAGAATAAGATGAGAACAAGGAAACTTAATAAAGAATATGATCCAGACATCGAGATTCCGCACATCAGAAGCTCCTTTCCAAAGCCTCATCATGTCCAGGAGACAGATGACTCCAAGGAAGATGATCCACCCAAGAAGATTTTGAAGAATTGGTTTTCCATACCTTGTGCTAGTTTTAAGTAAGGACCGATATTAGATTGCGTTTTGTATTTTTCTGCTTTATGTGTTGCTCAAATAAGTGTACTTAAACACCATTTCAAATTTAATAAAATTCTTTTGTGTTTTTCCATATTCTTATTCTTTCCCCATTCATATTCTACCAGATCTGACTTTTGTAATGATTCCGGGATATCTCGCGTCTGTAAATACTGAAAATATCGATATCACCTCCAACCCTACTGGGTTAGTCGTTGAAGATGATATCGATTATCAATTGAAAACACAAGAAAATTGGCAAAACTTTGATCATGAAAGGATTGAAACCCCTGAACCCACTAAATTGGTTAATTTGGGAACAAGTGAAGATCCTAGGAATTTGAGAATTGGGGGTAAATTGCCAGAAGACACAACACAGGGCTTGATTAAGTTACTAGCAGAGTATTTGGATGTTTTTGCATGGTCATATAGTGATATGCCCGGTTTAGATCCGTCAATTGTGGTCCATAAATTGCCAACCAAAGAAGGCATTAAGCCTAAGAAGCAAAAACTAAGGCGATTTAGACCCGATTTGCTACTTAAAATTAAAGATGAGGTCAAGAAGTTACTCGAAGTTGGATTCATTGAAGTTTCGGATTACTCAGATTGGGTATCAAACATAGTACCAGTACTTAAGAAAAATGGGAAACTTAGAATCTGTGTGGACTTTAGAGACTTGAATCAAGCGACCCCAAAAGATAATTTCCCGTTGCCACATATTGATGTCTTGGTAGACAATACAGCTGGAAACCATCTATTCTCATTTATGGATGGATTTTCGGGATACAATCAAATATTGATGGCCGAAGAGGACAAAGTCAAAACCACATTTGTCACAGCCTGGGGAACTTTTTGCTATAAGGTCATGCCATTTGGTCTCAAGAATGCCGGAGCAACTTATCAGCGAGCAATGCAGACCATATTGCATGACATGATGCATAGAGAGGTGGAAGTATATGTTGATGACATGATTGCCAAATCAAAAGAAGGAGAAGATCATGTAGAAGTATTAAGGAAACTTTTTGAAAGATTGAGAAAGTTTCAATTAAAATTAAACCCAGAAAAATGCATTTTTGGAGTAACTTCTGGGAAACTATTGGGATTTGTGATCAGTCAAAGAGGAATAGAAATTGATCCTGATAAGTCAAAGCAATTCAAGAATTACCTCCCCCAACAACTTTGAAAGAAATTAGAGGTCTTTTGGGGAGACTAAATTACATTGCTCGATTCATTTCCCAGTTGACGGATAAATGTCAACCACTATTTAATTATTGAGAAAAAATGCCCAAATTGAATGGAATGAAGAATGTGAAGAAGCCTTTAACCGAATTAAACAGTATCTGACAAATCCCCCAGTTTTAATCACTCCAGTACCCGAAAAGCCTTTGTTCTTATACTTGACAATTTTTTCGGAATCCATGGGTTGTGTACTCGGGCAAAAAGATGAAAATGGAAAAGAAAGAGCTATTTATTACTTGAGCAAAAAATTCTCAAATGGAGAGCAAAAGTACTCAGAGATAGAAAGAACTTGCTGTGCATTAGTATGGACTATGCATAGACTCAGGCAATACACGCTCTTCTACTCAATCGAGTTAATTACAAAGCATGATCCTTTGAGGTATCTGGCAAATAAGCCCGCCTTGGTCGGTCGAATTTCAAAATGGCAAATGTTGCTGTCTGAGTTTGATATTACCTATGTTAGACAAAATTCAATTAAAGGACAAGCCTTGGCTGATCAACTCGCTGAAAGCCCGGTTGATGAGGAACTAAAGGAACAAGATCAATTCCCCGATGAAGGGATTCGGGTAACACAAACGGAAGATGAAAGAATGCCGAATTGGAAATTGTATTTTGATGGAGCAGCTAATGTATATGGATGTGGAATAGGGGCAGTCCTAATTTCACCTGAAGGAAACCAATACCCAACAGCGGCCAGATTAATGTTCCCTTATACGAATAATATAGCAGAATATGAAGCATGCATTTTGGGTTTAGAGATGGCAATCCAAATGGAAATTCAAGAGCTCGAAGTTTTTGGAGATTCATCACTTATTATTTTTCAAACTCGAGGAGATTTTAAAACAAAGGATCCCAAGTTGATTCCTTATCATAATCACTTGGCAGAATTGATAGAAAGATTCAGGGAAATCTCCTTTGTATATGTGCCAAGAACTCAAAATCAGTTTGCTGATGCTCTGGCTACTTTGGCCTCATTAATTCAGTTTACTGAAGGAGCAAGAATCCAACCTTTGCAAGTCCGGGTGAGAAGTGAACCCGCATTCTGCACCATGATGAATCAGATGAACCCTGGTTCCAAGATATTAAAGTTCTTTTGCAAACGGGTAATTATCCTGAAGGTGCTACCAAGAAAGATCAGAAGTCACTGAGGCGTTTGGCCAGTCATTTTTTACTAAGTGGAAATACGTTATACAGAAGATCATTCGACACGACTTTGTTGAGATGTGTAGATGAAAAAGAGGCCCAGAAGCTCATGGAAGAAGTTCACGAAGGAATTTGTGGTCCTCATATGAGTGGCTACATGTTAGCCAAAAAGATTATGAGATTAGGATACTTTTGGTTAACATGGAATCAGACTGTATCAAACATGTGAGATCTTGTCATTTATGCCAGATCTATGCAAACAAGATAAGTGCCCCTCCAAAAGAATTACAGTTAATGTCAACCCCATGGCCTTTCTCAACATGGGGGATAGATGTTATTGGGCCAATTTCACCTAAAGCTTCAAACGGTCATCGGTTCATATTGGTTGCAATCGATTACTTCACTAAATGGGTAGAAGCCGCTTCCTATGCAAGTGTAACGAAGTCCGTGGTTGTGCGGTTTATCAAAAGAGACATCATCACTAGATATGGAACTCCGGAAAGTATCATCACTGATAATGGTACGAATTTGAACAACAAAGAAGTAACAAATTTGTGTCAGCAATTCAAGATCAAGCATCGGAATTCTACTCCGTATCGGCCACAGATGAATGGGGCAGTTGAAGCCGCCAATAAGAACATCAAGAGAATTATTGAGAAGATGACCATTGTCTATAAAGATTGGCATGAAATGTTACCGCTCGCATTAATGGCGTATCGAATCTGTAAGAACATCAACTGGGGCAACACCATATTCCTTGGTATACGGAACTGAAGCTGTTTTACCTGTAGAAGTTGAAATTCCATCACTTCGTATATTAGTAGAAACCAAACTCGATGAAGCTGAGTGGATAAAACAAAGATTTGAACAGTTGAATCTGTTAGATGAAAAGAGGCTGACTGCAATGTGTCACGGCCAGTTATATCAGCAAAGAATGGCTAAAGCATTCAACAAGAAGGTCAAGCCAAGAAGCTTCCAAGAAGGTGATTTGGTTTTGAGAAAGATGCTGCCAAATGTACAAGACTCCAGAGGAAAGTTCACACCAAACTATGAAGGACCATATGTAGTTAGAAAAGTATTGTCGGGAGGAGCATTGATTCTTTCCCAAATGGATGGACCTGATTTAAAGGATCCTGTAAACTCAGATGCTGTAAAGATGTATTATGAATGATCAATAAAATTTGTCATTTTCTGTGTTCAGATTGATTTCATTTTTAGTTTTTACAAGCAAAGTTGATATTCCAAAAACTTTGAACTGAAGTCAAATCTCAACCCGTTAATTAAATCATTCACCAAATACAAAAATTCTCAAATCAGACCAAATCTCATCCCATTCATCACCAAATAACCATAAATTCTCAAACCAGATCAAATCTCAACCTATCACTTAAACAAATTCCCAAACCCAAACTAAAACTGTTAGAAAGTAATTTGAGCATCTCATATGGCCTTAAAATGCTATATGTAATTTTATCTGGTGATTATATTGCACAAGGTAACTAGTTTTTGAACACGGTTATGTGAACAACGGAAAAACCCTAAACACATTAACCGACGAAAGACCAAGATTTTTGGATCAAGAAGTTTTAGAGTCCCCGAGCGGATCAAGAAAGATTAAGTTTTCCCAAATGAATTAGAAAGCTAAGTTTCCAAAAAAAATCAAGTTTCCCGGAAGATCAATTTTCCTAAAGTTTCCAAGAAAATCAAGATTCTCCCAAATGAATCAAAAAGATCAAGTTTCCTCAAATGGATCAGCAAATTAAGTTTCCAAGAAAATCAAGATTCTCCCAAATGAATCAAAAAGATCAAATTTCCTCAAGTGAATCAAGTTTCCTCAAGTGGATCAAAAGGATCAAATTTCCTCAAGTGAATAAAAAAAGATCAAGTTTCCTCAAAAGGATCAAATTTCCTCAAGTGAATCAAAAAAGATCAAGTTTCCTCAAAAGAATCAAAAAGATCAAGTTTCCTCAAGAAGATCAGAAAGTTAAGTTTCCGAGAAAATCAAAAGTCCCCAAGTGGATCAGAAGATCAAGTATCCTAGAAGATCAAGTTTCCCGGAAGATCAAGAATTCCCGAATGGATCAAGAAACCAGATCTTTAGAGTTTCAAAAATCCCCAGTAAACCAAAGCCCATAGGTCCGGCAAATGACCAAACCAAAGCCCATAGGTCCGGCAAATGACCAGACCAAAGCCCATAGCTCCGGCAAATGACCAAATTTAGACCCGACAGACGGTCTATCAGTTTTTTAGTCTAGGCCCAACAGATGGCCTATCATTTTTTAGTCTAGGCCCGACAGATGGCCTATCATTTTCGAAATCTAGGCCCGACAGATGGCCTATCATTTTCTAAATCTAGACCCGACAGACGGTCTATTAGTTTTTTAGTCTAGGCCCGACAGATGGCTTATCATTTTTCTAAATCTAGGCCCGACAGATGGCCTATCATTTTTCCAAAGCCTAGGCCCGACAGTTGACCTAGCAAATCTTAATGTCTAAACTCGACAGATAGTTTAGCACAAGATAAAAATCTCTTTGTTTGACAGGAGAAATTAAGCAAAAATTGGCTATCCTTTTGTCTTTGTGGCAAAAGTTTTGTTCAAACTTTACCACAAAGAGGGGCAGCTGTAGACACCCAATTTTTGCCCAATTAAAAATTAGGCTTAAGTTTAGAATAAATTAATGTCATGATTGAGTTCATTAAAAATATAAAATATAATAATAAAAATAATAAACAATAGTATAATAAAAAAGAGAAAATAGAAAAAATAAAAATATAGAGGAATAAAATATGTATAATAAAATAATTAAATGAATAATAGTAATATAAATAAAATATATGTAAGAAAAATTAAAATAAATAATTATTTAAGCTTAATATAATATATTTTATTAGTCTTAAGTATTAGTGGGTTAGCTATATGACCAAGGCACAGGCCAACGGCCTAACGGATCAGACCATGGACACAAAGCAAGAGGACCCAAGTTCGAATCTAGCCTAAGGCAGATTTTGCCTCTTTTTTGTTCATTTTTTTTTTCCCAAAAGACACATCGGTTCATCCACTTTGAGACCTCATTTGAGCAACGAATCTTTGTGTTTTTTCGAAATTGATTGTACAGACACGAACTAGGCATGGGATACATCACATATACACACAATTCGTGCATTATTTCATTCCAAAAGACACATTAATTAAAGCAGGAAAATTGAAAAAAAATTCGAATGGACATGATTTTTCAAATCTTAAAATTGGCCGAATTGTGTCCTTTAATCAAATTAAACACACTTAATCGAAGAGTTGTGATGTATAAACATAAGATTCGTGATCAATTTGAACCAACAATCACGAATCGAGTCCCAATTTTGAATCGTTTTATTTGAAAAAATATAACGATTCGTGATTGTAAAATTGAACAAGTACGAAGCTTCGAAATGACAAATTGTTTCAAAATCTATAAATAGGATCACCCCCCAAGCAGAAAGCACAATTCAATTTCACGAAACATACACTACACGATCGAGATCTGAAAATAGAGTAGAAAGTGCTCGAATTGCAAAATTTGCAAATTCGAAGTGATTGAGAGGATTTCGATCCAATTAAAGAGTGTTAGGATCATCTAGGAAGTGTTCTTGATCGATTATAGTGTTTAGATTTGCTCGAATTTGCATTTGGAAGTTCTGCAAATTTTTTTATTTTTTTTAAACCCTCGCTGCCGAGCACCACCACACGAACCGCCACTTCTGGTGGTTCTGGGAGTGAACCACCACCACCAGCCGCTGCAGCACCCCAATCCACGTCGGGCCGACAAAGTTGGAGGTTTCAAAAACCACCAGGAACGCTCGAAAACCACCGTGATCGTCTTCTTCACCCGACGGGTATCCGAAATCCGACCCGAAATCCGAATCCAACCCGGTCGGTCGTCGGTCAACGGTGATCGGTCAACGGTCAACGGTCGTCGGTCAAAAGTCAGCAGATCCTGTGGTCCAGATTTGATCAGAAGATCCTGTGGTCCAGATTTGATCAGAGGATCCTACGGTTCAGATTTGATCAGAGGATCAGACGGTCCAGATTCGATCAAAGCAATCAACGCTCCAGATCAAAAGCCATCAGATCCTACGGTCCAGATTCAGTCTACAGATCAGACGCTCCAGATTTGATCCGAGAAGATCCAACGGTCCAGGTTAGTCTGTATTATTAAATTATTTATTTATTATATATTTAATTTCGGAAAATAGGAAAAAATAGGAAAAAATTAATAAAAATTCGTAAAAAATCTAGAAAAATTCAGAAAAATCCAGAAAAATTAGAATAATTATTTTTAATATAAATTTACATGTTTTAGCAATTTTTGGATATTTTTTAATATGTATTTGCATATAGATTGATCTTTAAATATATATTTGATGCATGAGATGTTTTGTTTTTTGTATTTTAATTTTGTTATGATATATTTTGAATATGTTCTGAACATATGTGATGATTATTGAATTTTGAAAAAATAATAAATTGTTAATAGATTTTTTTAAACCAAAATTGTTGTTGTATAATAAAGATAAAAATTGTTTTTTTTTTTTAAATCATGATATTAATTAAGTTTTTATCAAAATTATCTTTATAAATTTGCTATAAAGATAATACTCAAAGTTTTCAAAATTGATTTTCATGTAGCATTAAATTAGCCATGAATTATCATAGTTTTTTTAGAAAAAATGATTTTTGAACTTAGAAAAATATTTTTTATGAAATAAAATTTAATTGATTAGATCATAGGATCATCAAAATTGGTTTTCATAAAAATTCAAAATTTAATAAACTTAAAGTGAGAATAGTTTAAAAATATAAAATTGATCAACAAACTAAGTTCTTTATAAAAGAACTACGTTTTGTCTGATCTCGATTAGCAAGTACGTAGGCACCTACGGGGCGACAATAAAATTAGAAAAAAATATATTTTGTTTTGATAGTTTGAAATAATCATTTTGTACATATTATAAGTTTTTTTTAAAAAGGAAAATACAAATGTTTGTTGATATTTCAATCCTAAGAAAAAATACATAAAAATAAAAATGCATGATTAAACTTGTATATATTTGTTTAATAAATGTTTTGTTTGAATTTTTTTTTTGTATAGAAAAGGATAAATTCTAAATTTTAAATTTAAAGTGGTAACCGCTTAGGTTTTAATAGGTTAGCCCCCGAACTCAGATATCTGGTATTATTTAAAAATTTGATTTTTAAATCAAACTTTTCGCAGACTAGTGACTAAGTTAGGATTAACCGACCCATTAATCCTGGCTTTCATTTTTTCCCGATTTATATCGGGTGGCGACTCTAAAAAAATTTAAAAAATTAAATTTCTTTTAACCCCTAGTCGAGGATTCATGTTAAATGGGTTAGGGTTTAATATGAATCGGGTTAGGAGAAATGAACCGGATGATTTTCAAAATTCAGGCTCGACAGTTAGGAATGGTATTGAGTCTACACGACCGCATCTAGTTCCCAAGCCCTCGGCTCTTAGCCCTCGACTCGGCTAGGCTCATCCAAGGATGCATCCACATGCGCCTTAGTACCCTAGAATGAGCTCTGGCACCGGGCTCGTTATTCAAACGAGGCAATCAACGGACCATACCGATCGACCTGCGTAGGAGTAGCATGCTACCAAATGCAATATGTCCAATGCGATGCATGATCAATTTACTTTTTGCTTAAAAATATTAACATTCTTTAGAGTGACCAGCCAATATCATACACATAAATAATATGAACATGCAGTATCCAATCAAATCGTGGTTTCGATATGCTTTAGTATTCTTTGGCATACATTCATCACAGTCTCATCATATATCCCATCCCCATTCATATCAATTTTTATCTTGTTCCTAAAATTCTAATGCGACTAATTACAAGCACAATCAAGGTAACAAAACAAGGAGAAAACTCACTCGGCCATTGGATCACCGGTCTTCTAGTAATAATAATCTGGTGGTAGGGAATCGTCGAACTCGGGGTAACCTAAAAAGGAAGAAATACTCTAATAAGTATTTCAACTCAAACTAATCCAACGACTTCATACGAACTTATCAAATTCGTAATTCGCGTCCTAAGCGGGAATTCCAACTTAAAACGACCATAACTTGGTCATTTTAACTCGGAATCTCACAAATTTTATATCGATTTCTATCTACTTCGGAAGAGCTTTCTAAATATGAAGTTTAAATAAAGTTTTGAAAATATCTAACCCTCGAAAATGAGGGATCAGATCTGTACAGCGGCGTTATTGATTCCGAAAATGCGGTTTTCATGAATGCACTTGAGATTCCTAAGAGTAAAATGAAACTAAATGCAATGGTAATGATTTTCCCTATCATGAATGTCATGATATGAACTCTAATGAGCCTAAGTTCTTATAGCTCTTTAGGTTTAAAGAATTTACATAAACTTTTCTTAGAAAACCATTTCATATTAATGTTTAACAAGTGAGTTTATTACACTTAGTCACACCTACATATTACAAGGATTTTCTTTTAGGAAAACTCTATTTTGCTTAAATAATTTTGACCCTCATATTAGTTATATCCTAAGGCCTTTATTTCTTAAATAAAATCTTCATTTATAAACTTTTAAGTGGGTCTTTTACTAGGGGGTTTCCAAAAATCCGAATTTAGAAAATTTCATTTCCAAGTTGATTCTTTTAAGAAAAATGCATTTTATACTTAGAACTTTAAGTATTTGTTTTACCTATACCCTAAGGACTTCATTTATTTAAGAAAATACCATTTTTGAAGTTGGAAAACTAGTGTTTTCTATTACGAATTTGGTTGTTAAGACTTTTAACTCTAAATTTCTTTTAGACTTCATCTCTTGTTTTCAACTATTTTCCTTAGTAAAACACATTTAGATCCATGAAAAATATTGCTAAACATTATCTATTACCTATAGGCTCCATTTTTCTTGTAAAACACATGTTTAGAAGTTTGTAAATGTGTTTTTATCCTAGGTTTCCAAAGTCATCCGAATTTACACAGGTTTATTTCTTGAAAAGTCTTTTCCTTTTTGACTTTGTTAACTCATCTAACCATAGATCTATATACTAAGAGGATTATTTACTAAAGACAAAAGCATTAAAGTCTATTAATGCACATAGACACAAAATAATAATGAAACCTTAAATGCCTACATGATTATGAGCAATAAAATGATGGATCTACTTTATCAAGTGCTTAAATGAGGTTTGAAAACATAAAAACTATATTTTTATAAAAGATCTTTTGTTCAAAATACTTTTTGATGGATAAACATAAAGCTTTTGACATGGAAACTCCTTTAAATGCTAGATCCACTTTGTAATGGTTCGGTATTCTTGTCTTGATATCTCATTGTCCCTACCAAAAGATCATGGGGACATTTGGTTGAAATATCCAAGAATCACTTAGCCATAACATAGATCTAAAGGTGGAAAGAGGTAAAAGTTTACTTACTTGAAGTAATTTAAGAGATGAAATGAGAAAATGGAAAGTTGTGTGGGTGTGTGGGGAGCTTGGAAACTTTTGGCCAAAGAGGGGAAAGGAGAGGTTTTGAGAGCTTTTTCACTTTGTGAAGTTTGTAAAATGAGTGAATGAAGAAAGAGAGAGAAAATATGGCTTAAATATAAAGTGGATTTAGGTTAAATGAGACTAAAATAATTTAAAAGAATTTGCAAAATGGAGCTTCATGGGGAGGGTTTCACGCCAATCAATGTATGGGGAGGAGGGAAGGAGTTTGAAAAAAATTTTACTTTGATTGATTGATTTAATTGATGTGTAATTGTTAGATTTGTAAGGAAAGTTAAAGGACAAAAGTTATGAGAAAAGGAATTGATTTGAGTGATGGTAAGGGTTGAATTGTAGAGTGCTAATAGGTAGTATAGGTGTATAGTGGTACTTTTTGAATAGTAGAATAGTTGACAAGACAATTTAATTTCCGGTAGTAAAAACGAATAAAAAGGCTATAACTGTATTTTTCATAAGCCGGAAAATTATGAAAAATATATTTTTGAAATCCTTATTTTATTTCGATTCAAATGAGTATTCATAAAGAAATTTTTGAAATTCTAGTTCCGGGGCACGCTTTTCTATAATGGGTCTCGGGATGACCCGGAATTGAAATTTTCTCAAATCTGATCTTTTCTTGGTTTGAAATATAATCAAGAACTATATTCAAAATTAATTTTGCTTATAAAAGTTTCTTATTTGGAAACCGAGGAAAAGCCGGAATTAGGGTTTCTAAGTCTTTCTCACAAAGCTTGAACTAAACTGATTTAGGGTTTCATTTTCTGGTTTTCGAAGTTTACTTGATTACTAGGAAACCCAGGGTATAAAAAATAAAAATAATAATAATAATAAAATTGTGTAATGAAATAAAATGAATAGTGCAAAAGAATAATCAATTACCGGTAAATGAAAATAAAATACGATAAAAAGGTTATAACTGTAACTTTTATAACCCGAAAAATTATATAACTGATATATTTAGAAATCTCGTGGAATTACGAGTCTAACGGTACTAATGGTATATTTTTGATATCTCGAGTCCCGGGACACGCTTTTCGAAGTCTGTATCCGAACGGGTTCGAGATAGGTCAAAAATTTACCAATCTGATATTTTTAAAAACTTATATTACTACGAGCTATTCTACTATTTAAACTACCTTTCGGCCTCTAGAGTTAAGGGCGCTAGATTGCCGGACTTAAGCTATTGTATTCCGGTTAGGGTTTCCGGATGATTTTCCGGTTTAGACCTTTGCCAATTGGAAACTGAGATTTTCTGTTTATACAACGTATTTAGTTTGAGAAATTTATTTTAAATTTTATTTTTATAAGTATTTAATATCTCTTACTGCTTTCGGAAATCTTGAATTGAATTATTATATCCGGAGTTATATCGGTAATGGTTACCGATATGATTTTCTTGAGTTTGAGTCAATATCGATTTTTGGAATGATTTTGGGGAAATCTTGATTTTATAATTTGCTTTGAAAAAGGATCTTCATAGTGTTTTGTTTTCGAATTTATTTTGCTTCGATTTAAGGTTTTATGAACAATTGGTTAACTTAAGGATTATTAATTTGTTATTTTGTTTCTTGAATTCTTCCTTCTTAAGATTACGAGATTTCAATTTCTAACTCGTTCTATGATTCTTGGAGTTTGATTTGATCGTTAGGGCTTTATTGTGATTTCCGTCTCTTAGGATTATTAGTCTGGTCGTTTGGGGAATTTCCAAAGTCTATATTTTATTATTGGCAGATAAAGTTTTCTTAATCGTGCCAAAGCCTAATTATGGAATTGGCCTTTGGTGATTTCCTGATCCTTCAAATTGTCATGTTATGGATTAACTTGCTTTTTAGCAAATTATCACTGTGTTTTATTTTTATCCCGATTTTTATGAATTATAGATTAGGTAAGCAGTTTATCTTACGTAATGGTTTTTGGACTTAAGGACTTTTGTAGTCCTTATTTTATTTTAGATTTTCTCAAGACTAATGAATTCTTACTTTCGTTTATATTAGGACTCGTTCGAAATTCGGTTTTAATTTGGAGTGATTTTTAGGTTTATTTTCGAAGTTCATTTGGAATTATTTACTGAAATTTTCCGGGGCTTACATCCTCCCCACCTTAAAGAAAGTTTTGTCCGCAAAACTTGTTACGTGTATATCGTTTATCGAGAAAATTGTGAATTCGAGTTATTTCTCTAGCACGGTTTATGCTTTGATTTGTATCATTTCTAAATTTTGCATGAGATATTTTACAATATAGCACATACAAATTAATAAGATTTGGCTTAGCGATTCCAACCTTCACTTACACGACTCTTTTGGAAAACGACACGGACTTGACTCGAGACCACAGACGACTCGACTCGACACTAGACGACTCATGACAACACGACCTTTCATGACTCGATTACTTTGACCAACGAAGGTTGTGGATTCGCTTCTCCATTCTTATGTAGCTGTATATACAATATTGTGCTCTGTGATCAATATTCTTTTAAATAATTAAAGTCATCGTTGTTTTAAACTCTTATCATCGTGATCATCTTGATGGGGTTGAAATCAAGAATCTCATTGCTTTATTGTATACTTATTACTTGTGAAGATCTTACAGTTTGGTAATTGAGATTTGATTTTTGAAATTTTAACTTTTATGTAACGATCATCGTAGATTTCGATCTTTCAAAGTTCTTTATTTACAAGAAGTTATTGAGTGTGTTGGAATTCATTAAATTAATCGAGTTTTTGTTTTAGTTTCCATTATTGGCTTATTCTAACTTTTAATGGTCTCGGGCTTTCCTATTTTTAGTCTAGCCATGTAATCCGAAGGTATTTCTAACAACCTATCTCTTTGATTCTATTGGCAGGAAAGAATATGCGGTATTCTAAGGGTATAGCGCTAACCTGGTATCGAGTTGCATCTTTGATCCTCGCTTCCTTCCATGGCAAAGGACTCCAGCTCCTCATCACTAGCTCTTCATACACTCCATATGTGTGAGGGTTGTGGACTAGATTTCCGGATGTAGATGTCCTTGAAGAACCTCGATTCCTTTTTCCTTTGTTGCTTTTATTCCTGTTATATCTCTTCCTCTTCTTCCTAGGTAGATCCAGCGAAGCAACATGCAGATTATCCCGTTCAGGGCATGTTTTAGCTAAATGTCCCGCTTTTGTGCAAAGAGAGCATGCGTTGGTTCTTTTTGGGACACTTCTCAACTTGTGACTGGGTCCCCACAGAGGTAACACTTGATTGAAGTTGTGGACACTATAGGGTAATGCTCTCCTTACATCTCCAACATTGTATCTTATCCAAATTATGTCTTCTTCCTTGTTTGGGTCATCATCCAAGGGAAGTGTTATGACATTTTGACTCGGGGTCATTGAAGCATAGAACTCCATTTCCTTATTACTTCTTTCTTGCCTCCTCCTTTGAGCATTTTCTATTATCCGTGCTCTTTCTAGCAATCCTTGATAACTCCTGATATCCAATTCTTCCAATCGAGTCCGAAGGTCTTCTTTTAAACCATTCAGAAACACTTCTTTTGAGTTCCTCACTTTGCTTATATGATTCTGGAGCATATTGCAACAATCTACTGAACTCGGTTTCGTACTGTTCCACACTACGATCTCCTTGTGAGATATTAGAAAATCTGAACTGTACTGGACTCTTAAGCTCATGGGGAAATATTTTTCAAAAACTCATATTTAAACATCTCCCATGTAACTGGAGGCGTCAACTCTCTTTCCTTAGAGTCCCACCATACTCGGGCATGTAAGCGGAGCATAAAGGTTCCATAATTGACTCTCAGATGGTGTGGTACTTCAAAAGCATTAAGGGACCTCTCAATGTGTGCCAACCAATCCTCTGCCTCATCTGGTTTTCCAAAAACTCCGTCGAAATACTCGTTACACTTTATGAAGCATGGTAAGAGGCTTTGGTGGTATTGAGGTGATGGGGGTTCATCTTGCGTCGTTTCTTGCTCATATCTCACAGGTGTAGACGTTGAACTGACTTGAGTCTGTTGCATGTAGCCTCCTGTCTGACTAGTAAGCCGTTCAATCTCTATTGAGGCATTTCCCCTTGGTTAGGTGGTTCGGGTATCGCTTGGTTCTCGGGTCCTAAAGGAGTCATGACGGGTTCTTGTTGTGGTTGGGTATATCTCCTACAATTTTATTAAGCTCAGGTGAAAATTCTAAATCTTTTATTACGTCTTAAGGCGGTAAAAGAAGCTTAAAGAAACTTATCGGAAATACAGAACACGGAAATGCGGAAATAAAAACATATGTAAGAAATATTGAAATTCTACTGAAATCAAAATCGATAACAAAACTTCATAATATTCAAAACGAAATACATGAAATCAAGAGAAGATGTAAATCTTTCATTACAAAAGTTCAAAGAAAGGATGCAAAAACATGCATTGGAACTAATTCATGAACTAGATGATAAACACAAATCGGTTTACATTTTCAAAACATCTTTGTTCTCTTTACTCAAAAAGTTATTTGCTCCTAACGCTCAACACGAGAGATCTATTGATATTTCTAGGAGACTGACTTCTTCCAAGCAAGGGCAGCTGTCCAGCTGTTAATTCTTGTGGGGGCATCTACTCGCCTGGTGTCCCGGCTGTTTGCAGATGAAGCACTTTAGGGTTTTCTTTCCTGGACAGTCCACAACCTTATGCTCGGGATCTCCACAAAGTAACACTTGTGCTTAAGTTGTGGACACTGTTTGATAATGACTTTCCTTGCACTTCCAACAATTGATCTTACGCCTCTTAAAAGGTTCATTCTTAACTGTTAGGCTAGTTGTCTTATACCTTCTGACTTTGGAGCTTGGACTAGCCATAACAGAAGGAGTCTCAATTCCTTGCATTGTCACTTGGTGGGGTCCTTCCACCTGAACCGGCACATTCCTAATAAGCACTTGTTGTAAGAGGAGCTTTTGTGTATCCACCAAACACCCTAGAATCTATGACTTGTTGCATTGGATCTTGTGGTGGTGGAGTGTCTCTCACTTGTTGTTCATCGGGAAGGCTAGTCGACGGTTGCACGTTCTCCTTAGGTAGTCTCCTAGAAACAGACGAGACGGTCGTGTTAGTCTAATTATACTACTACCACAAGCTGCTTATTTTTAGAAAAAGAGTTACAACTTTTTATTTTCTTTAGACTTGTTTATTTAGAAAAACGGTGAAATCACGCAATCAATCCTACCCACCTAGTGGTCTCCTAGGTCAAAGGGGTAATCTAGCATCTCTATCATTGGCTTGAACTAAAAGTCGTGTAAGGTCACTTACTCCTATATTTTGCAGTTGCTAGTATAGATTCGATCATCCCATCAAATATTTTCATCTTCCTTCTTCATATGCTGTTTCTATGTTCTTCAAAAGTCTCCAAGATAGAATTCAAATCCTTAATGATCGAAAGTCATACCTTAAAGGTCATTGAGCTAAATCTAGTTCTTCTTTACCTAAGGGTCATCTAACACTTACTATCATTTCTAAGATCATATCCTAATATTCTATCCTCTTAAAGTCTTCCCACCTAATTCCCAAAACCTTGTCGCTCTGATACCAACTAAACTGTCACGCCCCGAAGGGTACCCTAAACGTGGCAGTCCGCCGTACACAATATTAAAGCCTAAGAATGACCACCTCAGTCACGCGAAGGCTTCCATACTATGTACAAGGCGTCTAACACATAAAGGAGACAAATCGGAATGATACATTTTATGTTGATACAATTGAGTAACAATGTAAAGGAAATACAATCCACTATACTCCAAATACAAAACACTATACTTCAAAATATAATCATCAAACTTCAATTACATTCATCCCAAGACTTCACTACATAAAACTATTACAAGGCAAATCGTAAAGCTTAGCCAAAAACTTCAAGCATTCTTATCTTGCCGGAATCCCGAAGTCATTCTCGACTTCAACCATCTCGGTCCCCACTTAGCATTCTTGGAATAACCTGCTCATTTAAACAACTATTGGGGTATAAGCTACACTAGCTTAGTGAGAATTCCCTTAATTCCGTACCATAACAAACAATTAATCAATCATATGCTATGCATGAACAAACACGTGAGCAAGCAATTATGCATGGGTAACCGGAACCCACACACAGAACGGATTTACGCCCTCCGTATCTTGGGTTAGGAATGGTATTGAGTCTACACGACCGCTGCTAGTCCCCAAGCCCTCCTCTTAGCACTCGACTCGGCTAGGCTCATACAAGGATGCATCCACATGCGCCTTAGTACCCTAGAATGAGCTCTGGCACCGGGCTCGTATTAAACGAGTCCTCGGACCATACCGATCGACCTGCGTAGGAGTACATGCTACCAAATGCAATATGTCATGCGATGCATGATCAATTTACTTTTTGCTTAGGTCAAAATATTTATACATTCTTTAGAGTGACCAGGCAATATCATACACATAATAATATGAACATGCAGTTATCCAATCAAATCGTGGTTTCGATATGCTTTAGTATTCCTTGGCATACATTCATCACAGTCTCATCATATATCCCATCCCCATTCATATCGATTTTTATCTTGTTCCTAAAATTCTAATGCGACTAATTACAAGCACAATCAAGGTAACAAAACAAGGAGAAAACTCACTCGCCATTGGATCACCGGTCTTCTAGTAATAATAATCCGGTGGTAGGGAATCGTCGAACTCGGGATAACCTAAAAAGGAAGAAATACTCTAATCAGTATTTCAACTCAAACTAATCCAACGACTTCATACGAACTTATCAAATTCGTAATTCGCGTCCTAAGCGGGAATTCCAACTTAAAACGGCCATAACTTGGTCATTTTAACTCGGAATCTCGCAAATTTTATATCGATTTCTATCTACTTCGGAAGAGCTTTCTAAATATGAAGTTTAAATCAAGTTTTGAAAATATCTAAGCCTCGGAAATGAGGGATCAGATCTGTACAGCGGTATGATTCCGAAAATGCGGTTTTCATGAATGCACTTGAGATTCCTAAGTGTAAAATGAAACTAAATGCAATGGTAATGATTTTCCCTATCATGAATGTCATGATATGAACTCTAATGAGCCTAAGTTCTTATAGCTCTTTAGGTTTAAAGAATTTACATAAACTTTTCTTAGAAAACCATTTCATATTAATGTTTAACAAGTGAGTTTATACACTTAGTCACACCTACATATTACAAGGATTTTCTTTAGGAAAACTCTATTTTGCTTAAAGAATTTTGACCCTCATATTAGTTATATCCTAAGGCCTTTATTTCTTAAATAAAATCTTCATTTATAAACTTTTAAGTGGGTCTTTTACTAGGGTTTCCAAAAATCCGAATTTAGAAAATCCATTTTCAAGTTGATTCTTTAGAAAAATGCATTTTATACTTAAAACTTTAAGTATTTTTTTACCTATACCTAAGGACTTCATTTATTTAAGAAAATACATTTTTGAAGTTGGAAAAATAGTGTTTTCTATTACGAATTTTGGTTGTTAAGACTTTTAACTCTAAATTTCTTTTAGACTTCATCTCTTGTTTTCAACTATTTCCTTAGTAAAACACATTTAGATCCATGAAAAATATTGCTAAACTTATCTATTACCTATAGGCTCCATTTTCTTGTAAAACGCATGTTTAGAGTTTGTAAATGTTTTTATCCTAGGTTTCCAAAGTCATCCGAATTTACACAAGTTTATTCTTGAAAAGTCTTTTCCTTTTTGACTTTGTTAACTCATCTAACCATAGATCTATTCTAAGAGGATGATTTACTAAAGACAAAGCATTAAATCATAAATGCACATTAGACACAAAAATAATGAAACCTTAAATGCCTACATGATTATGAGCAAATAAATGATGGATCTACTTTATCAAGTGCTTAAATGAGGTTGAAACATAAAACTATATTTTTATAAAAGATCTTTTGTTCAAATACTTTTTGATGGATAAACATTAAAGCTTTTGACATGAAACTCCTTTAAAGCTAGATCCACTTGTAATGGTTCGGTATTCTTGTCTTGATATCTCATTGTCCCTACCAAAAAATCATGGGGACATTTGGTTAAATATCCAAGAATCACTTAGCCATAACAAAGAACTAAAGGTGGGAAAGAGGTAAAAGTTTACTTACTTGAAGTAATATAAGAGATGAAATGAGAAAATGAAAGTTGTGTGGTGTGTGGGGAGCTTGGAAACTTTTGGCCCCCAAAGGGGAAAAGAGGTTTTGAGAGCTTTTTCAACTTTGTGAAGTTTGTAAAATGAGTGAATGAAGAAAGAGAGAGAAAATATGGCTTAAATATAAAGTGGATTTAGGTTAAATGAGACTAAAATAATTTAAAAGAATTTGCAAATGGAGCTTCAGGGAGGTTTCACGCCAATCAATATGGGAGGAGGGAAGAGTTTAAAAAATTTTACTTTGATTGATTGATTTAATATGTGTAATTGTTATGATTTGTAAGGAAAGTAAGGACAAAAGTTTAGAGAAAGGAATTGATTTGAGTTGATGATAAGGTTGAATTGTAGAGTGTGCTAATAGGTAGTATAGGTGGTATAGGTGGTACTTTTTGAATAGTAGAGAATAGTAGACAAGACAATTTAATTACCGGTAGTAATAAAATACGAATAAGAAGGCTATAACTGTATTTTTCGTAAATCGGAAAATTATGAAAAATATATTTTTGAAATCCTTATTTTATTTCGATTCAAATGAGTATTCATAAAGAAATTTTTGAAATTCTATTTCCGGGGCACGCTTTTCTATAATAGGTCTCGGGATGACCCGGAGTTGAAATTTTCTCAAAATCTGATCTTTTCTTGGTTTGAAATGTAATCAAGAACTATATCCAAAATTAATTTTGCTTATAAAAGTTTCTTATTTGGAAACCGTGAAAAGCCGGAATTTAGGTTTCTAAGTCTTTCTCACAAAGCTTGAACTAAACCGGTTTAGGGTTCCATTTCTGGTTTTCGAAGTTTACTTGATTACTAGGAAACCCAAGTATAAAAATAAAAAATAATAATAATAATAAATTGTGTAATGAAATAAAATGAATAGTGCAAAGACTAATCAATTACCGGTAGAAATGAAAATACGATAAAAAGGTTATAACTGTAACTTTTATAACCCGAAAAAATATAACTGATATATTTAGAAATCTCGTAATTACGAGTCTAACGGTACTAATGGTATATTTTTTATATCTCGAGCCCGGGACACGCTTTTCGAAGTCTGTATCCGAACGGGTTCGAAATATCAAAATTTACCAATCTTATGTTTTTAAATAACTTATATTACTACGAGCTATTCTACATATTTAAACTACCTTTCGGCCTCTAGAGTTAGGGGCGCTAGATTGCCGGACTTACACTATTGTATTCCGTTGGGTTTTCCGGATGATTTTCCGGTTTAGACCTTTGCCAATTTGGAAACTGAGATTTTCTGTTTTACACGTATTTAGTTGAGAAATTTATTTTAAATTTTATTTTTATAAGCTTAATATCTCTTACTGCTTTTTCGGAAATCTTGAATTGAATTATTATATCCGAAGTTATATCGGTAATGGTTACCGATATGATTTTCTTGAGTTTGAGTCAAGTATCGATTTTTGGAATGATTTTGGGAAATCTTGATTTTTATAATTGCTTTGAAAAAGGATCTTCATAGTGTTTTGTTTTCGAATTTATTTTGCTTCGATTTAAGGTTTTATGAACAATTGTTAACTTAAGGATTATTAATTTGTTATTTTGTTTCTTGAATTCTTCCTTCTTAGATTACGAGATTTCAATTTCTAACTCGTTCTATGATTCTTGAGAGTTTGATTTGATCGTTAGGGCTTTATTGTGATTTCTGTCTCTTAGGATTATTAGTCTGGTCGTTTGGGGAATTTCCAAAGTCTATATTTTATTATTGGCAGATAAATTTTCTCTTAATATGCCAAAGCCTAATTATGGAATTGGCCTTTGTGATTTCCTGATCCTTCAATTGTCATGTTATGGATTTAACTTGCTTTTTAGCAATTATCACTGGTTTTATTTTTATCCCATTTTTTTTTTTATGAATTATATTAGGTAAGCAGTTTATCTTACAATGTTTTTTTTGGACTTAAGACTTTTGTAGTCTTATTTTATTTTTAGATTTTCTCAAGACTAATGAATTCTTCCTTTCGTTTTATATTAGGACTCGTTCGATAGTTCGGTTTAATTTGGAGTGATTTTTAGGGTATTTTCAAAGTTCATCTTGGAATTATTTCTGAATTTTCCG
>JAMXBD010004684.1:0-48008 GCA_024138025.1 Combretum micranthum | reverse complement strand
GAGAATGGAAAGAAAAAAATGAAGAGAAATTTAAGGTGAAAGGGTGTCAACAATCATATGAAATATGAAATATTAAGAGATTTAAGATGTAAAAAATTGTCATTTTTTGAAATTTCGGATAAAACTAACCTTTCACTCAAGCAAAGGGATGGAAGGGTGACTTGGAAATTCATAACAAGATAATAAAAATGTTATAAATTCTAAGACACCAAAAGGGTGAAACCTGATGTTTTTTCAAAAAAAAAAATACATAAGTACAATTATATAAAAATAAATACAAAATAAGTATCGCTATATCGCATATTTGACCAGAGATACTTGTAATTGTACTTGTATTGCATTTACTATGAAAGCGATAAAATGACCTACATAGCAAATTTTAGAAGTTAGTGTATCGCATTTAGGGATGGCGATACAATATGCATCACTTAACCTATGCGATACACAATAGACATGTGTATCACATATACGTTAAGCGTACACACTGTTTAATGAAATGGGCATATCCACATTTGTATCTAACCTATATGCGATACACATGTGTATCCATATAGGTTAGGCATATAGTTGTTAATGAAATGCCGTATCACTTATAAGTATTGCTTAGGCTATATGTGATACTATCGTTAATAAAACTGGTCTTCTTCTTCTTCTCATCACACCCGCCTCACTTATGCATTCAAAAAACTCTCTGACCTAATTTTTTTTTTAAGCTCGATTCCATTGTTTGATCTTTCTAGCAATTGGAACTTTGAATACGATTTGTAAGGTAACATTGCTTATTGTATTTTTTTTTCAATTTTGTATAAATGTTCACTATTAAGGTTTGTATGCAATGTATTTGATGAAATGTCTGAATTAGTGTGTGTAACGTTTATGCTGAAATTTTCCTCTATTTCTAGAAATTGAGCTTCGAGTATCTCTTAAAAACACTACAACAACTACACTAAAGTAATTAAATTTCCCTAATTTCATTCATGAATACCATTGCATCTTAGATTTTGTTTAAATTTTAATGTGCGTGTTTGTTTTCTTTAATGAATATTTGAAAGGCATAGATGAGTTTTACTGTTGGGACTTCGATTGCATCCGTGGGCCACAACGTAGGCTAGTAGGGCTTTTGTTTGTGTACCTCCTTATCAGTGGGACTTTGTTTTGCTGTTATGATCACTTTATCTACTGGAGTAATAATCTAATTTAGTGCTTTAGGGTTTCTTTATTATTTCTCAAAATCAGAGCCCATTCACCTTTTTGTTATAATCTATGCTAAGATAATTGAATCTATTTGTTTGTCTTTACAGCCAGCATCAAGCACTCTATAAAAGGAAAGGTGTTATATTTGCAATTATCCATCTATTTTGTTTAGCTCAACTAAGCACTAAGGTGAGAATTAATTAAGAGGACTCTTTTTTCAAATTGACTTATAATAATTGTCCTGTGTGCTTGCTTTATTGTATGTTGTTTGTTATGTTTGGATCTTAGATTCAGCAAAGTGTTTATGATTATTTTCTTTCCTCTATTGTTAATATAGGTTTTATTCTAATGATCAAACCCACTAAAAATACTCTTAGATTTACATTAATAATGCCAATTCTTATTGCTTTGTTTCTTCTACTTAGCATTAGAATTGCCATAAAGTTTGCGTAGGTATGGGATTTTGAGTTGCTGTTTAGTTCATTAATTTTAGTCATAGTATAAAGCTTGTTTAGTCCTAGAATCTACATAAGGTCAATATTCCATGAATTTAGCCATAAGGTAAATAGTCCATGGTTATTAACATATTCCTTTGTGTCTATAGTTCATAAAGTTCCATTGACTATGTGTCATTGGACTACCTAAAAAATAAAGTCTGTGAACATGTGCATTCAAGTAGTTTTACTCTCTACATATCATGAATTTATTAAGATTAGTATTTGATAGTAGTTAAGAATTGAATAAATGGTTGTGAATAAAATGAGAAGAATGGAATGGAAATGGAAATTACAAAGTAATGAAATAATCATGCATATCATATATGCACTTTGATTATCTAACATTACACAACTACATGACTAATCTATCTTATGCTATTGTATCTAAATGAAATACAATGCAGATTATGTCAGAATTTCTCTTTTGCTAATGACAAGATTTTGCAAGGTCAGGATGGACCATATAATGATAGGGGACCACTAAGGAATATGAAAGTAAGCACATATATTTATTACATTGGTCTCTTGAACATGGTATGTGAAGAGTTGGGAATTGATCCTAGAGGAAGCAAAGTTGGAATGTAGCACAAGCAAGTATCGATCGATAGTCCAACTTACAAAGAAGTCATGCCAAAAGATATTAGTACCGATATGGATGTTGAAGCTGTAATTGATGTTGCAAAGGCATTTGGTATAACATGGCTTCAACAACTATATGTTGAAGTTAAAAATATATCAACCATGCCTATGGAGCAAAATGTAGTATATCAGCTAACTATACCAAAATGACTAGTGACACAAGTCTGCAAATGTTTAAACAAATACAGAAAGGAACAACCGTTCAATGTCAAAAGTTGAAGAAAATGTTTACACAGCAAATGATATTGAGGAAGAGATGGAGGAGGCCTTACAAGAAACTGATTCAGAATATGAAGTAATACTTGATGAGAATCAAGATGAGGAGAATGAGATGCCATTTGAGATTGATGCATCGAGTGATGAGCACGAGTCTCTAATGAAAAATGAACTTCTTCAGGAAGACATTGTTGTAGAAAGTGCTCAAGCAGACCAACAAACTAGTGAAAGTTCATCATTCCAAGATCTTATTCCATTCTTAAGTAATATGGATGTTAGTGACAATTATGCATCTTATAAGAAAGAATTCCTTAAATTTGAAGACCCGTGTTTAGGTAATGAATTTAAGGCTAGAATGAGGTTTAAAAGTAAAGTTGATTTGATTTAGGTGGTGAAAATGTGGTACATAAAGAATCACTTTAACTTCATAGTGACAGAATCAAATAAGAAGATATGGAATGTTGTTTGTGAAACCAAGACGACTTGTAATTGTGAATGGCGACTTCGTGCACACCAAAAACGTTAGAATGTCGACTTTGTGATTACCATTGCTGATGGTCTACACACATGTACCATAGGAGCTTCAGACAGGATCATCTACAGCTTGACCAAGCATTCATGAGCCAATGTTTCTTGAGTCAAGTGAAGAATAATCTTAATGTTAAAATCTCGACTCTTAGACGATAGATTGAAGACACGTATGGGTATGTGATGTCAACAATGAAAGTTTGAGAGGCAAAAAGGATAACACTTGAAAAAGTGTATGGAAATTGGGATGAAACTTACAATGAATTGCCAAAACTGATGGCTGCTATCAAAAGAACTTATCTACATACACGTATTGCATGGAAAGCACAATTAACAGAAAAGTGATAGTGATGTGGTATTTTCTAGATTTTTTTAGGTATTTGGGCTGTATATAGAAGCCTTCAAACATTGCAAGCCCATTGTCAGTGTTGATGGGACATTTTTATATGGCAAATATCCACACAGTTTATTGATTGCATGTTGTGTAGATGGAGCAAATCATATCATTCCACTGGCATTTACATTGGTGGATTAGAAATCAAGTGACACATGGTCATGGTTCCTAAAAAAGCTAAAAAGATGCCTTGAAGGAGTACGCAGTGATGATCACACATTGTGTCTTATATCAGATTGACACAAGGTTATAATAAAAGCATTGAAGGATATGAATGTTGGATGCCAGCCCCCATTTACACAATGGAGGATATGCACAAGACATGTTGCTAGCAATTTCAACACAAAATATAAAAATCAATATTTGAAGAAGCTAGTAATAGTAGCAGGATTTCAGACACAGGTAAGAAAATATGAATTATATATAGAAGAGATAAGGAAGAGACATAGAAAAGCTCCGAACTACTTTAAAAGCATACCACTTGAGCAGTGGACAAGAGCGTATGATAGGGCTTTTAGGTATGGTCAGATGAAAACAACCTCAGTGAAAGTTGCAACGCAGTATTGAAAGGTGCAAGATCATTGCTTGTATTAGCCTTGATTTTGAAAATTTTCTACAATTGTATTGGCTATTTTGATGAAAGGCACAACGAAGCACGCATGGCTATAAGCAAAGGAAAAACTTCCTAAATGGGTTAAAACCAAGATAGAATGATGGAGAGGAGTAGCTACTCAATATAAGGTAGTTACATCTAGCAGAACGATTGGCATTTTTTAGGTGCAAACAGGAGTCTATTTTATAGATTATGGGAAAAAAGGTGGTCATTATCATATGGTGAATATTCTCAATAACACATGCAACTATAACAAGTGGAAAACATTCAAAATACCTTACTCCTATGCTTTTACAGCCATGAAACGTATGAAAATGGATCCTATGCAAAAAATTAAAAGATCGTTTCATTAGGAGAATCAACTAGCTTGCTATACAAGCAATCTTTAGCCTCTAAGAGATAGGTGGACATGGATAGATGTGGAAGATATGCCATGCATACATCTACACTATGAAAATGCTAGAGAAAAAGGAAGACTAAGAACAGGCAGATTCTACAATGAAATGGACTTAAAGGAGAGACCTACAAAGAATACTTATGGAAAATGTAGAAAAAAATGACATAATAGAAGAACTTATCCAACCAATTAGGTAATAAATTTAGAATAACAAATTTACAATGTTTTTTTTTTTGGTATTTTTGTTATGATGTAATTATATTGTATGATTGACTACTTTACATTAAGACAATTTTTGTCAAGGAAACTAACAAGTCTTTACTTTACTTTGTACAGATGGATCGAGGACTAGTTGATAGATCATTGTCGACCCAGCAGCAGACACATGGGTCACGGATTGTATGGGATGGAGAGGTATAAAACTAAGCTAAAATATGTGTATAATTGATCTATTCATTTTGTTAGTATATTTATGATTTATTTAATATTTGCAGGAGCATAGACTCATGATATGCAGACGGGGTGAGGCATCATTGAAGAATCTAAAGGAAATGAAAGTTGCATATGATCCTTATATAGACCCCTACCTTTAGTAAACTAGATTTCCTAGTGTAGCCCGTTTGCCATTTATCATGCTAGATTGGGCTTTGATTACTACACTAATAGAGAGGTGGAGACCAGAGACCCACACCTTCCATATGCCACATAGAGAGTTTGGGCTGACTTTATAGGACATTACTATCCAATTTGGATTACCCATTGATAGCTAGGACATACATCTGGGGATCGACTTACTAGGCTTTTTTATATAGATGTCTATATAGAGTTGCAGGGCCAGGTACCTATGAGATAGGAGGTGCTTGCATACTTTTACAGATATGAGCAT
This sequence comes from Combretum micranthum, assembly GCA_024138025.1. NCBI lineage: Eukaryota > Viridiplantae > Streptophyta > Magnoliopsida > Myrtales > Combretaceae > Combretum > Combretum micranthum. The sequence goes on along the minus strand of JAMXBD010004684.1, from coordinate 42,644 downwards.
GGGATAGATTCCTTCATATAGCCCCTCGTAGGACCTTCACACGTGTTCTAGATCAAGAGCATCCTCTTGCATTTAGATGGGATGATGTCTTTTATGTCGTGCAGACTTCTACACATGTACTACATCGGTAACATGAGAAGCTTGATCTCTAAACCCCCTCATGGGTATGTCATACTTCTAAAATTTAATTTTCCAAAAGTTAAGTATAATATATTTTTCATATACTAAAATGATTTTGTATCTTTATATAGATATGTTGGACACCATACACTCTAGAGATGTGCTAGATATCTATAGAAAGGGAGGTGAAATCTGGCTAGCCAAAGTGCTCTTAATTTGCTTCGACATTGTTAAGATGCACCTACTAAATAGAGTTATGAGACAATTTAGTAGGATTCAGAGCATCCAACAAGACTGTGAGACGAATCTAGACAATATACATGGTATGGACCTTAAGGGCAAATTAGGGGAGGATTGAGGGATAAAACATGCTAGGATTATCACCCAGTTGGATGACAGACGACAGAGACTGATATAGCTACAGCTATGGTCTGTCGACTATTACAGCTGGTATCACATGATCATTTGGAGATATATTAGCCGCTCAGGAGCATTATTGGCTATACTTGTAAGTTTCATATCTAAAATCAATGCTCAAATATTAATATTTCATTACAACTTGTTGTTATAGAAGAGATGCATGCTCTAGCAGATCTGAAGGTCAGTAGATTACAGGGATATGGGGGAGTTAGATTATCACACCTACATCAACAAGAGCAGAATCAAGAGACTGTATAGGGATAAGGGAGACGGGGAGGGAAAGTGAGAGGGATAGGGAGAGGGAGGGAGAGAGGACGGCGACAGGGATGGGACGAGTACGAGATCACAGTTAGTTAATAGATGAGGATGTGGATATACCTTCACATGTTGATCTAGTTCCACATCCACATCCACTTGTAGACGATGCTCTATACATTCTTGTACATTCACTTGTAGAGCCTGATGTGATGATCATCAATTTGCAATTGATCAAGAGAAAGAAAAACATGCTAGAAATCTGAGCAGATCATGTCCTAGAAGATTGTTGTGATTAACTTGAAGATTGATGTCCACTAGTTCAAGGTCGGTGCCATTCATATCTATGCTAGTGGTGTTCCTTCAATAAATGCCAGTAATATATATATATATATATATAAAGGGGTGTTCCATTAAAAGTCGACAACCTTTTTCTCTTCAAGGCCGACAGTGATCTTTTTAAGGCAAGCAGCTTTCCTTGTTATTTCGATTTCACATTTTTTTAAATTTATTTGTCCTTTCTTTAGGGAGCTATTATAAATGCCACTTTTTGTAATGAGAACACATGAGTTTTTGGCATATTGAAAACTTAATTGGAGTTTTTCTCTAATCTCCTTTCTCTTATCAATCTTATTAATTGTGGTGAGATTCTTCAGTTCCTATCGATCTTTTGTGATTGTGGCGAGATTCTTTATTTCTTATCAATCTTTTGTGATCATGGCGAACAACCACTTAATCTTGCTTGTGCGTAATATCAAGTGAGAGGAGTGCAGTTGGGTTGATCTCGGTGCATAATATCTATTATCAACGCTGTTCATATCATTTTCTTTCATCATAAACCAATATAATAAAAAAACACCAAAATACAAGTCTATAAGTTTATTCTAATTTGCGATTTATGGCATTTAGTGAACTTAGGCACATCATCTTTTTGGTATCAGAGCACAATTGTGACAATGAGACATTTGGTAAGCACAAGATCTGATCTTTTTTGTGTTATTGTGTATTGTGCAAAGATTGCAATTAGGTTTTTGTATGGCTATGATTGGATATTGGTGTTTAATACCAATCTCAAGATTTATGAATTGTGATCTTACATGGTGTTGATTATGATTATTACATGTTGGTGTTATGACTGAAATTCTAAGGTTTTATTTGTATTTACATGTTCGTTAATGAATTATCTTGATTAAAATTTTGGGCCATTGGGGATAAGAAATGGTGAAGGTTCTCTTGATCAACAATTGCAAAAGTTATAATCCATGATCAATCGGTGGTATTCACAATTGATTAATGATATCCTTGGGGAGAAGGAATCCCAATCTATTGAGATAGATGATGACGACGATTGGAAATTAGAATGTAAAAGATGCTTAAGTTGTGGACATCTTGAATATCAATGTCCAAACAAATATGCAATAAAGCTTATTAATGGAGTTCCTGTAATTATTGGGGAAGATGAAATTGAGAGAAAAGTGGAATAGCATAAAACTTTTTGGTTATTCAAGAAAATATTACTATAGATTGTGATGTTAAAGATGAGGATGTTACTGTGGAGGAGATTGATGTTACAAGAGATGTGCACTGTTGCTTATCGATTGAAACATCTATATGTGTACCTGAGATAATACCACTTCCAATTGAGACATGAACTGTTGAGAATTTCAAGTATTTTTATATTGCTTTTCCTATAGTCCATCCATTATATTTTGATGCAATGATGGGATTACCAAGGATTGAGGATTATTGTGATATTATTGTTCCTATGAGATCTTATGAATTGTTTTTGAATATTCATTAGAGTCTTTCTGATAGTTACATATATTAGAGGAGTGTTCTTTGTTTTGTGGTGATCTTGTAGAACAAATGGAGGTGTATGCAAGGTGTACACATGAGTTCAATACTACTGTAGAATGTATTCATTCAGTAAAGTGGGAAAATCAACCATATCATATTCATCCTTATTAGTTGTTAATGATGGATTGTTATCATGTTGATACAAAAACTCATAACTTTGTTGATGGTTTGAAATGTGGGCTACCTTTCTTGGGAATATTAGGGAGGGAGTATGGCTTTATTGAATTTTATAATGGAATATTTGTGGCTGAAGATAAGGTGTTTGATGTTGGTTGGTGTGGATATGTAATGACTACTATGGATTGCCATATTGCATATGAAAGGCATGAACTTTGGCACTATTTCTTTAAACACAATTTCAGAGGAAACATTAGAGTTCTTGGAACTGATGTAGTAATGCTATGAGAATTATTATTCAAGAGAGGGTTTTTAGATCAAGCATTGGAGAAAGCTTATATGTTGAGTATAGCTGGAAATTTTATTTAATTATTTTTAAGTTTTACAGGTTTATCTTTGATCCGAGTAGATATGCTTTTTGTCAAGATTTGAGGGCAAATCTTCAATAAGCCAGGAGGACGATAAGCATCAATTTGCAATTGATCAAGAAAAAGAAAAACATGCTAGAATTCCGAGGAGATCATGTCCTAGAAGATTGCTGTGATCAACTTGAAGATTGATGTCCAGCAGTTCAAGGCTGGCGGTGCTCATATCTAAGCCGGTGGTGTTCCTTCAAGAAATGTCATTAGGATATATATAAAGGGGCATTCCATTAAAGGCTGATAGCCTTTTTTTTTTTTTTTTTTCCAAGGAAGATGGTGGTCTTTCCAAGACCAGCGGCTTTCTTAGTCGGCTTTCCCTGTTATTTCGATTCCACATTTTTTTCTATTTATTTACTTTTCCTTTCTTTGGGGAACTACTATAAATACCCCTTTTGTAATGAGAACACATGAGTTTTTGGCATATTGAAAACCTAATTAGAGTTTTTCTATAATTTCCTTTTTCTTATCAATCTTCTTGATTGTGGCGAGATTCTTTAGTTCTTATCAATCCTTTGTGATTGTGGCGAACAACCACTTAATCTTGCTTGTGCGCAATATCAAGTGAGAGAGAGTGTAGTTAGGGTTGATCTCAGTACGTAATATCTATTGTCAATGCCGTTCATATCCTTTTTTTCATCAAAAATCAATATAATAAAAGAACACGCAAAATACAAGTTTATAAGTTTGTTTTAATTTGTGATGCACGACATCTAATGATTCAGGCACATGAAAGAATAGATGTCTGATGTATATATATGTCATACAACAGGTGAATCTACAGGTACATGTAAAAGTTGGGCAAAATGAAGGCGAAATGGCAAAAGTGGGATATTGCAACACATGTATCACATATGGTGCAAGCGATACAATGTCAAACATGTATCACCGTTTGGTTATTTGTTTAATATACATTAAATTACATAAAACGAAATAGAGAAAAAAAATTATGAATAGTGTCCCCATGTCACATAACCTTATGTAATATAGGTTTTATATATGCATCACCGCTTGGTTATGCAATACCCATAATAATCAAGCGGATCGCATAATCAAGCGGCGATACACATATAAAACCTATATTGCATAAGGGTTATTTGACATGGGGACACTATTCATGTAATTTTTTTCTCTAATTTCATTTTATGTAATCTAATGTATATTAAACATATGATATCCTCCACCGAGCATATTGCTTTAGCGTTAATAATAGAGATATGTTGCAGTTAAAAGATAGAATATATATTGCGCCATATTGTATATCTCGTGATAGAAACGCCATTAGATCTTTATAAGTAAAGTCCGTTCTTAACTTTTGTAAGTTATGGGCCTTCTAACATCTGTCTTGCTATCTACTCTCGCCCTTTATTCATTAAATCAACCTTCTAATTTGATCATGTTAGGTCATTTTCAGCTTTTTAGTACTTTTTTTTTTTTTTTGCCATTAAGCTTTTTAGTGTTTTTTCTTTGCCTAATCAGCATTTTAGTGTTTAGTAACCTAAGTTTATTTGTCCATACACGAGCCCAACTAAATCCCATTTCATAGCTCCAAACCATCCATCTGTTGAAAACAATATCTAAGATCCCAACATTAGCAATGTGTATTAGCATGATTTATGTAAGAGTAAATTGCGACTACCACTTATGATATAATGTTGTATAAAAACTTGATATCACAAATTATATGTATGAATTATATGAAAATTTTGGATATTCTGATTTCTGAACGTGATTTTGGAATGGATATAAAATTTTTTCAATTCAATTTTATTTTAGTAATTATTTTTTATATATGGGATAGATAGGTTTTTCATTCAAAATTTACATACTTTTATTATTATAAAATATAATAAAAAATTCTAAATATATTTTTGTATAATAATATAGAAAAAAGAAAAAATTTCTAAATGATTATGAACCACTTAAGTTTTCGTGTGATTTATATATGTTTTTACAAACATATTATGCTTGAACCAAAACAATGGAAAAGGGAAAGAAAATGGTTACTATATATCTATATGTAAAAGGGTTTGGATAATACATATTTTATGTATGTAGATATTATGATGCATTGATTGCATTTTAACTCTTATCAGCGACGACGCACGCATTGCGTGTGCAAATTTAATTAAATCATATACATTAAATATTAGTTGTATGGGAAATATACAATTAATTAAATGTAAGAGCAAAATAGAAATATGGATTGAAAAAAAAATTATAATAATATTTGCAAAGTATCAACAGAGAATTATGTCTTCATAATCAAATCTTCTTTCATCACTCATTTTAGTTTACTAATCCAAAGCTAAAAATTGTTAAATTTTATACATCACAACCTTTTTCTCCTCTAAGTAGATGTCCATATATGTTTATTTAGGGATTGTTACACAATTCCTTACAAAGTTTTCCCTTCCTTTCTTATGTAATTTAAGCATCTTAAGCCACCAATTGTTTTTTACTTGGTTTTCTTTACTTATACTTTTTTTTCGTGTTTTAATCATATTTAAATTTGAAGTTCAATATATCACTTTGGCAAAACCAATACACTTAAATAATTATTTTCACTTGTTATGATGTTGAGTATTCGGGAAAAAAAGAAAAAAAAACTCTATTACCTATTATGCAAAATTTTGATATCTTAGCTCTTCTAAACAATTACACAAAGGGTAAATATAAGCAATAAATTCATTTTTGTAGAGAATAATCTATACAACAATTAGTAAAAAGAAAAGAGAAAATTTCTCTTCATTCCTACATCTTAATTATTGATTTAATTTTTATAAAAAAAAAATTGCCTATAACCAAGAAATAAGATCAAAGCAGGAGCTCATTAACTGAAAACCTCCATTTAATCTGTATTAGAATAGATGTCTTCTTTCACTTTTTTTTACCTCTACACTTATATTACCATAACATTAATATAAAAACCTAATAATTTTAGTTTACTTCCAAAGAGCAATTGCAACCCTAAGTGGTTGGGATCTTTTGTAATAATGAATTCCATTGTTTTCTTTCTTTCTCCAAAATGATCATACCAACAAAGTTATCTTTAGTAATGCATGAAAAGAGGAGAAATGAATACTTATTCTCTCAATAGCAACAACAATAATTATTATAATTGTTGATTAAAAATGTTTCTTCTATTATGACTTACTTATTAGAGATTAAAGAAATAAATGAAACCAATGTAAACAACTAATAACTACTCGAAAACCCAATATACCATTTTTCAAAATCAACATTTGAAAGACAAACAATAACATTTCACAAAATAATGCAAAAAAATGGTTTATTAGTCAAATTGTAAATCCAAAAATAAAAAAAAAACTTAATAAGAAATAGAAAGGGAAAAAAATTAAACTCAATAGCTTAAACATCTTTTATCCTTATATATAAAAAAGTTCTCTTTGTCATTTGGTACACTAATTCATTCACAACCACGTAAAAAAAATTGAACCTCTTTTAAGCAAATAATGAAATTGAATTACCCAATAATAGTTGCATCATTTATTTTGTGAAATAAAGTATGAATAACTACTCATTTATTTATCTAATTTAATCACAATTACAACACCAAAATATCAAGCCGTTGTACAAATAAACAATAAATTTGAACTCTTAAATTACAAATTTCTTATTTCCATGAAGAATGATAAAGTTCAAACTCCTATTCAAACACCTTGAAGTATCTAATAATTTTAAACTCACCAAAGAAAAGATAAATAAATAAAACATTACAAAAATAAAGAATACTTTAAGTTCTTGTATGAAACATCTTTAAAAAATCATGTATGTCTAGGTTACACTAATCCATCATCGGGTGAAGAAAAAAAAAAAAAAAGCCCTCATCTAATCAAATCAAAGCTACATTTTTTCTCCTCTACTTCTCCTTATTGCACGTTTGGTATACAGGAATGGACCGGAATGGAATCGCGATTCCGGCTTCTATTCTCTTTTCTAGTGTTTGGAAGCGTTTTTGAAGTCGGATTCACAATTCCTTGGAATCGACGATTCCAGCTTTGAAGGAAAATTCGATTCCGCCTTTGAAAAGGCGGAATAGCAATTCCATTCTACTCTTATTAATTATATGAATATAATTACCTCTTTATTCTATCATGTATTAATATTTTGTATTTATTATTAAAGACATTCTCGACAATTACATTTTTAGCTACTCTATTCCATGTAATCTTTCAAACATAGAAATTAATTTGTCATTTTTAAACTTATTTCAATCCATTTTATTTCGATCTAACTCATTTTATTCCATTTCAAATTATTCCTGCGTAGCATGAGATTATATTCTAATCATTCCCCCATACACTTTCCTCCTTAAATTGCAACTGTGCTTTTCCACGGAAACGGCAGGATCATCTGTAGCAGGCATAGGCTTCCGTTATTGTAGGAAAGATATTCTTGATAATGTGCAAACCAAAGATTTATTTTATATTACTAATTATTAGTCATAGAAAATTTAAAAACATTTAATTGAATTAGTTTTAACCTATCATTTTATAATTATAGAATTAAATTTAAAAATATAAGAATCCCAAGAGGTAAAATTTATATGAAAAGTTTGGAAAAAAAATCATTTTAGCAAAAAATGTTCTATATTATTTTTCCTTTTGTTGTTAACCTTGTTATACTTTTTGTTTCTAATATCTTCTAGTTAATGGATAACATAATCCTAAAATTTTTGTAAAAGAAATTCTCAATCGCATTACATTTGGCTGGCTTCTTATGGTATCATATGGGAGATTTATGTCTTATATCACCAAATTTGAAAAACTAATGGATAATGCATATAATGAAAATAGAAGTGAGCTCTTCCAATTTAAAGTCACAAATGACTCTATGAACTTCAAAACTTATAGTTTATGAAACATTCTATTTATTGATTTCTATTTGTGTAAAGCTATAAAATGAAAAAAAAAAAAAAAAGGTTTGATTCTCGAGAAATTAACAATTAATACACTACAATTATTGATAGTATAAAATTAAAAAACCCATCTTGTCTGCACCAAAAAGAGATGCCTGCAAAAACACAATATCTTTTTAAAAAACTTTCCTCATCATTCAACATCTTACTACTATTTTTTTACACAGACTTATAAAATTATCTAAAAACCTTACATTGGAAAAACATGAATTCAACATTGCAAATTTTACATATCCAGAAAGTGGAAACTACAGTTCCCACTATGAATATATACATCATAAAAATGCGTAAATAAAAATGTGGAGTGATATATACATATAAAAGCGCCGGTGGAATGTGAAGAGAAAGAGAGAAGTAGGGAGATAAAATGGCTAAGTACTTGTAGGAAAAAAACTAAAACTTGTTGCCATAAAATAAATATTTATTCAAACGTTTAAATCATACGATTAGATAGAAAGAACAGGAGGGCGCAGTTATGTTAAAGAAAAAAAAAGGAGTAGAAGTTCGTTATGATAAGAGAAAATTAAGGAAGAGGGAGGGAGGAAAACTGCTATTGGTTATTATAAAAAAAAAGTAGAAAAATCGTAATTTTTTATAGAAATGAGTGAAAGAGAGAGAGAGAAGAAAATGTGGAAGGAAAAAACTGAAAAATAATATAAAATTATAACGATATCTTTAAAGTTTTTATATTCTATGGTTTATTAGTTATTTCAGGTGTTGGTAGATATTGTAATTGTTAGCGATAAGAGATGAAATTTAAGAAAAAGTTATTACTTTTTTCACCAAAGACACTAAAAGAATGGTTTTGCTTTAATAATACTAGCAGATACTGTACCCGTGTTGCATGTGAAAATTCAATAGTATCTGTAAAAATATAAATATTTTATCATAAATATTAATTTTTAATTTAAAAAAAATTCTTTCTAGATTTTGGATTTAATGCTATAAAATATTTAAATGTTATTATTTTTCTTATTTAACATTAAAAAAATAAAAATATAAGAAGAATAGTTAGAGTTTCAAAAAAAATTAAGAGTGGAGTAGTTTTTATTTTGGAAGAAATTATAAATTCTAAATTGTGGCAATTATTTTCATTAAATCATATATTAAAAATTATATTTACATTAAAAAACACCAAAGAAGTCTTTTGACTTTAATAATATAGATAGATAGATATTTAGCTTCAAATATTATAAAAAAAGGGTAAAGTTGGAAGAAAACAAATCGTCCTAACTAGTGAAAAATGCACCTATATTGTGTGTGGAAAAAAAAAAGTTAAAAGAGTGGGAATGTATGCCAAAAAAAAAAAAAAGAGTGCGAATGTTTAAAAAATGATTTTTAATGGAGAAAAAGAGAGATAACCGCTATAAGATAAGAAAAAGTAAGGCTTAATCGTTATTTGCTTAATAAATAGTATAGTAACACAATCTAATTTCATTTATTAATGTACGGTAACACTAGCAAAAAAAGAAAAAGAAAAAGGAAAAAAAGAAGCAAACTCTATGAGTAACGGTTTGAAACCGCGGATGAAACCAGTACTTGCCCTCAAAGAAACACAAATCCAAACATATGATGACCAAACCGCACCATCCACTGTATAAGAACACTGTTGCAAACCGTTGGCAAAAAAAAAAAAAAAGCCCCTTACGAACCGAAAAATCCAAATGTCTCCAAACTAGAAATCTCTCTCCCTCTTTCTCAGGTTAGTATTTGATATCATATCATTAATTTGGTGACTCTTAGTTTTGTCTAAATTAGTTCTTGAATTAAAACCCTTTTGGGCTTTTCATTTCTTCGTGTTTTTTTAGTTCTACGTTTTCCCTTTTTCATTGCATAGTTTAAAGTTTCTATTTCTATATTGTTTGTCAGGTTATTTTAGCTGTTTGGTTTCTGTAGTACTAGTATTTTAGTTTATTGGGTAAAAACTTGCGAGCTTAAAGGGATTTGGGAAAAAGGGTTTGGGATTGAATGAAAAAGGGTAATGGGTGTTGGAGGGACAATGTTATCTTTTGTTTTTGAGGGTGGAGTTTGGAAATTTTTCTGAAAGGAAGAATCTTGGTGAATTGCTGTGTGAAATGGAGGATGATAGATTGTTTATAGGGTCACAAGGGCTAGTGAATAAACACATGATTTTGTGAGGATTATACTTCAGTGTTTGTATTCATTGGGTTTAAGGAAGCGTACTTCTTGTATTGAGGAGGAATTGGGTAAAAGATGCAAATCGGTGGAGTGTGAAAAGATTGAAATTCACATTCGTGATGGGAGTTGGGATGATTGTATCGATAAGTTAAATGTAATTAGTGGGTTGATGGATTATACGAGGAAGCTAGCGTTGTTTCTTGTGTTCCGGTTTTGCCTTTTAGACTACGTGAGTGGGGAAGATGATAGCTTAGCTATATCGGCCTTGCGGAGAAGAGCTTCAAAATTAGGAACGGATAAAGAGAAGATTCGGAACCTTGCCCATAGTATTCTTTCATCTAGCAATATGGAGTTGGGTGAATTGAGGCAGAGGTTAGTGGTGGAAATAGAAAAGTTACTTCCTCCACCTATGGCAATGCCCGTGGGGAGATTGGAGTATCTGGTCGAAACTGTTGTGATATCCCAGATGGACTCTTGCTTTTACCACGATTCGTCAGTCACATATGAAGTGTCTCCATATGAGGACCATTGTTGCACAAGGGATCAGATCCCAACAGAGACCATCCAGGTACTTTGCACATCATTTCTTTCTTCTTCTTCTTCTTTTTTCCCTATCTTTCTTTTCATGTTGCAAATGGCCTTAAAAATGCCATGTGCCCAACTGTCGTAGTTTTGTTGTTTTTAGTTTGCTCATAAGTGCTTCTCATGCAAAGATAAAAAAAGCATGGAATGTATCTCATACAGAGTGCTGAAGAAATTTATGTCTTTATTACCCAATGGACTAAACAATTAGAGAATGATATAATATATTTTTCATAAGTAACTTACTTTATTATGATCAAAGGATTTTCCTTTTTTGTATATTATGGCGTAGATGAGATGATATTGTCATTGTTGCCAAATTTTGTTGAAGTCCCCGGCTTCCTTATGGTGACAATCATTTATCTAACTTTGGGTATTGCTATTATCTGATTAATTGATGGACAAATATATTGCCGTAGCAGACGCATTAACTTTAGTAAATTGAGTGGGTCCATGTATTGTCAGTTGGTTGCACCAATAATTTAAAGGTTTCTGCTGGACTTATCTATTTCTGTTAGTCAAGCCATACCATGTATCTCATTATGTAACATGTTGCCTACTTGGGAAGCATGATAAGGATGAAAAGGAGGAAATTAGGAGGAATTTGAAGTTATGTTTCCCTGTCGAATAAGAAGCAGACAAATATATAATGTAATTGATATTTATTATAAATATAAATGGAATAGGTTTTCTGCAAGTCTCTATAATATAAGCAGAAGAGATGGACCAGTCCTAAAACCCCTGTGTTGATTTGTGAGTTAATTGTAAACACTTTTAAATCATATAACTAATTAAAATTTTCGAGAAAAAATCAGTTTATTTGCTATCTCCATTCATTATTTTTTTTTTTTGGTCCAATTACAACGGGAGAGGGGGATTTGGACTTCTCACTTAAGAGACAAGGGAGATGCCACTAGGCCATATTACACACTCACCATCTTACTTAGCTAACCCACGTTAGACTTATTTCAAATGCAACTCTAGTATCTTTAAAGTCCATGTGCAACGACAAACCTGACTCATGCAACCTGCTTGAAAATGCTGCATGTGACGTACATTTGCTATTTCAGGTCCCTTAGCAATTAGGGCCAGTCCAGCTAAAAGCAAGCACACCTTCCACAAATCACTTGAGGTGAGAGGAGCAAAAAGTGCATGGCCGAGCATAGTGAGGCACAAATATTTAATAATTTTTCATATATATTAATATACAATCATCCGTATTAAATAGTGTATATATATATATATGGTAATAATATGTATTAAATGTTTATATGTCAATATATCAAGTATAATATTTTACAATCTTGTGGATATTAATTATTCATACAAAAGTATTGTGTGGAATTGCCAAACAACACTATGACATTATATCTGAAAAATTGTGTGTGTGTTTTGGTGTTTCTTGTAGCATAACATGACAACATTATACAATTTGTTCCGCTAGGGGATATGTTGTTTTAATGTGATACATATGCATATATAAATTACTTTCATGAAAAATAAACAATAACATGTTGCCGTTGAAAAAGAAACAAGCCATATTTTGGCATTGATGATAGTAGAAAGTGATGCATTAAAGGGAAAAAAAATCCCAACTATGGAATGCCAACTCAGTCAAGTAAGTCCACATCATTGTGCATAATAAAGGATGGGGTAAAGAGAGAGGGTGATAGAGGACACATTTTTCACCTATCGTTATATCCCTTGTGTGAAGTGACGTGAACAGTCCATGAACAGTATTGTGAATAGTGCATGAACAGTGTTTGTGCATGTGTGTGTTATGAGGAAGAAAAACTAGGACATGTGTCATTCATACAAATGTCAATTGTTAGAAAAAAAAAAAAATTACATGTGTTTCTTATGTGTAATAATAGGAGAAAAATTATGGACTTGGTAGTTACTTTTGGTAGTTGTATTACTTATGTAATTATATATATATATAACCAGAAAAAGGGAATAGAGATAATTCATATTTGTTAGAAAAGATTCAGAACTTTTGAGTTCAAGAGCTTTAAGGGTTCTCTCTCTAATTGAGGCCTTAATCATGAGATTGTAGGGTTCTTTTTAATAGGCCCTAATAAAGAGATTGTTGGGTTCTCTTTTAACAAGCCCAAAACTTATGTATTAAATATAGATCCTATAACATTTGGAATTAGAGCCAATTTTTATGGAGGGATCAAGATTCATTCTATTTTTTCATGTGTCAAGTCTATTAAAAAAAAAAAAAATCAAAGAAAATGTGTCTCCACAACTTGTTGTTCATCATTTACCAAGAATGTGATTCCTTTACCTAAGGTGACTAGAAGATGCGCACAAATATGCTGCTATACCTGAAGCATTGGAGCATCAAGATGGCTATACTCCAGGAGGTGCGTATTAGGAAGATGTTGACATGATTTGTCAACAAATTTGTGGTATGTGCATGAGGACATGCACATTTTCAGAGGAGGGTGTAAATGTTATATCCCTTGTGTGAAGTGATGTGAACAATCCATGAACAGTGCATGAATAGTGTTTGTGCATGTGTTTTAATGTGTGTTATGATGAATGAAAGATAGACATGTATCAGTCATGCGAATGTCAATTGTTAGAAAAAAAATTATATGTGTTTCTTATGTGTAATAATAGGAGAAAAATTGGAGATTTGGCAGTTACTTTTGGTTTCCGCATTACTTATATAATTGCATATATATGTAAGCAGAGAAAGAGAATAGAGATAAGTCATATTTGTCAGAAAAATTTCAGAACTTTTGAGTTCAAGAGATCCTAGGTTCTCTGGGTCATTAATCATGAGACCGTAGGGTTCTCTTTAATGAACCCTAACAAGAAAATCGTAGGTTTTTCTCTAATGAGTCCTAACAAGGAGATTGTTGGGTTCTTTCCTAATGAGCCTGAAACTTATGTGTTAAATATAGATCCTGTAACACCTACTCTCTAGATTTGCACAATTGCCTTGTTAAATGGCCAAAAGGTAAGGTTTGAAGTGCAGCTGAGGTAGATCTTTAAAATCTGCTGCCATTTGAGTGTTTTGATGGCTTGCTCCTGCCTATTATATATTGTATTTCTAACCCGTTATCCTAGAAACAGAAAATCTGATCATATGAAACTACACCTTTATATAATTTCCTTTAGATAAGATGGTTGTGCTTTGATGTAATTTTATCTTTTCCCTTTTCCAGCTGTTTCCCTGCTCAAGCTACTATCTTATGTGGAATATGCTTTTAATACATTGCAGATCTTGACTGACCATAGTAATGAAGTTTGGTTCGTGCAATTCTCACATAATGGAGAATACTTAGCCTCTTCATCAAGCGACTGTACAGCTATTATTTGGAAGGTATTCTCTATCTTTCACTTTTAGGCAACATGTTATCTTCTCCCTTACATTCACACATTTTATGATCCGAAGGAAGACATATGACACTCTGGATATATGGGAACTCCAAATTTATGCATTAAGTTTCCTTCATTCATCAAATGCATGCTGTTAATCCCATCTTAAAGTATTAAGGGTTTATTTATTTATTTAATCTATTAAGGATGAATAGTGATGGCTGCAAATGAAATAATGTATGTGGAGGATGCTTTTTAATTGAAAATAATCTCAAATGTACACGGTATGTTAGTTTATTTGCATTAAAGGCTCGAATTAACATTATGATCTTTGAGTAATTTTACTTGTGCTGGGTGTCTTTTGATCTTGATCACCACGTTTCGACTTTTCTTAGGAAGAAATATATTTAGGGAGGTGTGTTGATTTTATGGATAAATGTTTTTTGTACTTTAGAAGCATTTGCTATAATTATAGGTTTAGAATTGTCAAATATTGTTTTAGGAATCTCAAAAGTTGAGGTTACCAAAGGTTTTTTTTCCGTGACAAGTGGTGGTGAAGGTGGTTATTAATCACAAAAATGTTAATGGAAAATAGAGAAAATGATTTTTGTTATGAAAAATGTAGAGATCATTTTCTTATTTTCACTAGCACCTTGTAAAAGTAGAAAATCATTATTCTCATTTTTGTTAGCACCTTTTGCGATTGTTAATTTTTAATAGGGTCGCAAACGAGTCAAGTTGCTTCTAAGTTACTTAAGTTTGGTTTCACTCGAGCTCCAAATTAACTCGTTTAGTTAAATGACCCACACTTGAGATTTTTATAGGAATGTGAATAGGCTTGCCAGCTGGCTTATTCATATTAAATATTATTATATATTATAATTACAATATTATTATAATATATATAATACATATAATTCATTATGGTCCATTATATTTTTGATATAAATATAATTATAATATATTATAACTAAATTACTATTATCAAATATTGGATTGAGATACCACACTTAAATTAGTGGCCAAAGGCTGAGAATGGTATGGTCTCAAACTTTTGCTTGGTGCTTGCTTTTGTATCACCGCCTACCTCTTTATTTCCTTCAATTCGACAATGTGGACAACTGCTAGATACACACCGCCCATGTTTTCTTTAGCAATTGGAGTGGCTTTAATTATAAATTCAAATAAAATGCATTGCAATAACTGGACGTGTAATGGGGTTTAATAGCTTCAATAAGTATTTGAAAAATGACATAATAGGTATTTAAAAGAAGTGAATGGCCGTTGTTTCTTGATTTTTTCCATGCAGGAATCCAAACTTGATTTTTCCTTTGTGCACGTGCAACATGCAAGTCCTACATTGCTTACTCCTCATTACTATCTTACATCCTCAAATATATGGAAATTTGTTGTCAGGACAACTTATCACGAAGATTTAAGACAGCCCAAACATTTCACAACCATAATTCTGATTCTTTATCATACAACTCTAAGAAAACCCCAAACAGATACGACACTTATAGTTGATTTGTGAATTTTTTGATGACCTAACCTAAATTGACAGTTTTCATTAGGCAAAAAGCAATTGAGGAGCTAGGTTGTATTGGGAAACTAGGCATCTCCCACTGACTACCTCTTGCCACTCTGTTAAAAAATTATCTTAAAAATATCAATAGATTAAAATTATCTTTTGGCAGCAAACTGGAAACTACTGATATTATTATAAGCATCTAAATGTCATCGATATTGGAAATTGATCTTGAATTTAGAAGTAGAATATGAAAGTGGTTCTTTATCTGTATGAATATAATCAAGGACCGTTAAAAACAAGATGGTTGATGAGCATTTTTGAGATGGAATGGCTTCTTTTTGTCCAGTTGCTGGAAAATGGTACCATTGGATTAAAGCACACATTACGAAGCCATCGAAATCCTGTATTCATTGTTGCATGGAGCCCCGATGACACAAAGTTGCTTACATGTGGGATTGAGGAGGTTGTCAGGTTGTGGGATGTGGAAACAGGTACATGCCAGCGTACATTTGGAGATGATGACTTCGTGGTCAGCTCATGTGCTTGGTTTCCAGACTCAAAACGACTTGTATGTGGCAGTTCTGATTCTGCAAAGGGCATCTGTATGTGGGACTGTGATGGCAATGAGATTAAAGCATGGAGAGGCATGAGGATGCCCAAAATTATAGAACTTGCTGTTACACCAAATGGAGAGAATCTTATCAGCGTTCTCTCAGATAAAGATATATGGATATTAAATTTGGCTACCAATGTTGAGAGAGTCATATTAGAGGAGCATCCTATCATATCTCTTTCTATTTCAGGAGATAGTAAGTTCTTCATTGTCAACTTAAACAATGAAGAGATTCACATGTGGGATGTTGCCGGTGAGTTCACACGACCACTGAGGTACACTGGATACCGGCGGCACCGCTTTGTGATACGTTCCAGCTTTGGTGGTATGAATAGCAGATTTATTGCTAGTGGAAGTGAAGATTCACAGGTAGGCCTCTATGCCTTGAGGATTGTTTTTAACGAATGTCCTTAAAAAAGAAGGTTAAAAGTGCAAATACACACTCCTATTATTTGCTTTTTGTTTGTTTAATTCTTATCTTTGAAATAAGTGTTTAGACTTTCAATTTGTTGAAAACATGCATTTAAACACTATTTTACTATTTTTTCAGTTGAAGAAAATAATAAAAATATACTAACAAAAAATTGCATGCAACGAAGGGTAAAATGGGTGTGCACGGATCCAAATGCATTTTTTTCAAATTTTTGGGTATCTAAGTGCTTAATTTCAAAGATAGATAAATGCATGTAAAAACAAATATAAGGGGTGTATTTTCAATTTACGCAAAAAAGAACTTTAGTCGTGGAGATGATTTCCATTGTTGCACATTTTAGTAAGATTCAGGACAATCATGGAGTTCTTAGGATATATATGTGAAGGATTGCAATTAGTGACAAAAGAAGTCACATAGATTAGTTGTTATTATATTTTGCAACATGTTTGTTGTTGATTTATGGCAGGATACGCAGTGGAGCCTGGAAAATGATCAGGATTGAGGGAGAATAACTTCCTTTCTAGAGATAGAAGACTTGTGTTTTCCCGATATATTTCAATTCTGAATTTAGGGGCCCATTAGCATATTATGATTTGGTTGGTTCAACCCTAAACTTCTGCATATCTGGGCAGGTGTACATATGGAATGAAAAGAAGACACTACCAATTGTGGTCTTGTCTGGCCATAAAAAGACAGTGAACTCTGTCAGCTGGAATCCTAGGAGGCATCAGATGCTGGCTTCTGCAAGTGATGATCATACAATCCGCATATGGGCTCCTTGTGTTGGTAAAAGATAACCGTCAAAGGTAAATGCAAAATCTCCCATTGTACATAGCTTTTCCCTTCCTAGCAAATTTTAGTCCATTTTTCTTGTGTAATTTCAGGAATGCCTTGTTTCTGGCATGTTGGGAACCAGTAAACGACTAGAAGTCAATTAGAATGTTGAAGAGTTTTTTTTCCTTCCTCTGGGCATATAGGAACTTTCATGTTCTTTTTGAAGACTAGATGTTTTCTCCATATGTGCATATGCTAGAACTTCATTTATCTGTTGAGAATTAGGTTGAGAAAATCTGAACCCCTTTTAAAATAATAAGGGTTAATGATGAAAATGATACCTAAACTTTTGAAAAAAGTACAACTAGGTATCCGAAGTTTGGTTTTAAACAATTTGGTACCCAAACGAAGTTTTCGTTGACTGTTTTCATACTTGAAGCAAGTAAAATGAGTACGAAAAAAGTCCTCAAAAAATTTGTTTAGGTACCAAAATGGTCAAAATCAAATTTCAAGTATAAAAAAGGTCAATAAAAACTTTGTTCAGGTGTCAAATTGTTCGTAATCAAACTTCAGTTATCTAATTATTTTTTTTATGAAAGTTAAGGTAACATTTTTATCATATGGTGGAGAAAAGAACAAGAGAAGATGGATGGCAGGAGTTCCTTTCCTTCACTTTTTGGGATTGCATTCAACTGTATTTATTCATGTCAGGGTTAAGCCAATTGATCTCTTGTACAGTTGTACTAACAGATGGGGAAAAAAATGAGAAAAAGATGTACCTCTCATCGTGAGAATTTTTTGCTTCTTTTCTTTTTCTTTTTTTTTTTTTTTTACTTGGTAGTTTATTTTTTAAATCCAGCATCAACCCACAAAATCTAGCGCGAGGATTGTTGCGTTGATCACTTAAATTTTGTCACACCTAATCTGTTATATGCGCAGAGTAATAAATGTAAAATTTGCACAAGTCTTGATGATCTCATAAAAAGGTCTTCAATCTTCATTTCTGCATCAGACACACTGGCCTGTGTTGTCCATTTGATTCAAGATCCCCAAATACATAGCTGGGTCAACCTGCCCGGACCAACCCGGTTTATGGTTCAGGGTTGCATTGACCCAAAACTGGTCTGGTTTGAGACGGTTGTGCCGGGTTGGGTCAACCTGGTGGGTTACAGCTCATTGATCAGTGAAAGTATTTTAATTTTTTTTTAAATTCAGGTCAACAATTTGTTTTCTAAATTTCCAACCTGCTTGATCTGGTGGTTTGACGGGTCGATGGGGTTGACCCGCCTATTACCCGGCTACCCGCTGGGTCGACCAATGGGTCATGATTTGCATGGCTGGCTTTGATTGATAGGTTGACTTGTTGGTGGCGGTTCAGGTCGATTACAGGTTAGATATGACTTGTGCCTATGTCTATTTTTAGAAGATCGTTCTTCTTTCTACTCTTTATAGTTTTCACCCTAGTAATTGTTGCTGTGCATAAATGAATATATCTAATCAAAATGGGCAAATTGGATGAAGGATCTCCATTTTATCTTTAGTATCCGTTTCCCAATAACAAAGCATCTTCAAAAAATTATGAAAACGGCCACAAAATAAACTTCCTTCATAGTTAAGTGTGCCAGCAACATGAAAAGCATGAACAATAAAGCGACGGTATGAGGGCTAGTGGTTTCGGCTTTGTATTGCGACAAGGATTAATAATATTGATGAACTGGACTGAAAATGACATCTAATTCTCAGAGATGCGGCCGGTGTCGTTGGCTTGACCAATCAAATGGTGTACACCATTAGCTGGTATATTTTGCTCTTACTCTTGAAGCTGGGTAAATTGGCTTCTTCTGAAATGGATTTGTCACGTGCTATCACTACTCTTGATGACATTTGAGATTTTAAAGCGTTTTGCCGGGTTTTCTTTAATAGTTTATTATCACTAAATCTTATAGCTTTCAAATATCATATCAATAATTCTTAAACTTTACAAATATCAGTGACTTTTGTTTGTTAGTAATGACAAAGTTGTAATAATGCTTAGCCACTAGTGAAGGTAATTGGCAGCCACTGCTTTTGCCTCCTATCATTACTTGCTGTGGAAAAGCACTACTGACCACCACGATTTAGACAGTAATACCTCTTTTAGGGATTTTTGTAAGAAATTGTGGTTTAAGCTTCAATGATTTTGGCTAGGGTTTTTAACTGTGACTTATTTTCTTTTTTAATGTGTAAGGTAAAATGTGAGAGAGAGATCAAGTGACAACGAGCTTGTGCGTTTCTTTTGAATTGTTGTATAGTGATGCGATTGGGCAAACTCTTATTTAGAAGAGTGGGATTGTAGGAGTGAGATTAACGAAAGATAGCCATTTAAAGCTAGTGCTTGATTGAGAGACTTAAATTTCCTTTTTTTTATTTTTATATTTTACTGATGAGTTATGAGAATGAATGAGGAGTAATTTTCATGCTGAATTAGTTGAAAATGATGGAAAATCATGAAAAAAAAAAAAGAATGTAGAACAAGTGAAAGGGAGAGCTAGATTTGCACCTAGACTAAGGAAAAGACAAATAAAACTTAATGCAAAGAATGGAATGGATTGATGTAGAATGCAACAAATAAATTAGAAGGGAATGAGTTATGGGATAACGAACCCGTTCTTATGTTTGGAGGCATTCACTGTATTAAATGGAGTAAGTACAAAGTGTATTTGATAAAAATGTTCTTACAGTAAATACATTCCTATCAAATTAGAAAGGAATCGTAATATAGGAATCAAATTCTCTCTTGAAGTTGGAATCTAGACTATAAGAAATCATGATTCCAGCTTCTCAAAAACATAAGAAAAAGGAGTAAAACTAGAAATTGCAATTTCATTCCTTGTGTATTAAATATAATTCCTCCCATAGGTAAGTGGTTGCTGATTGTTGTGCCAATCATAGGTGCCATTGTTTCCAAGTAAATAACACAGTGAGGCCTGTAGATATTGAACTCTGATTCGAGCAGGGGCCCGGGTAAGGATGCAACCGGAGCGGGTTTGGGATGGGTCATATAAGACCCGAACTCGCCCCGCTTCCCAATAGGGTTTTCTAAACCCGTTCCGCGACCGTACAGGGTTTTATATTCAATACCCAAACCTGCTCCTATAGGGTTTTGACCTTGACCCGCCCCGCCTCGCGACCCGCTTAAATTTTTTTTTCCTCTTCTCAACACTTAGTTATATTACAAAATTTAACGATAATTTTATCCTATAGGAGCATAATAGTTAGCTACAACTATGCTTGAATGAATTTTACAAGATATGCCACAACTTTATTAAGAAATATAAAGGTTTAAAACTATCATAAGAAGATTTTCAAATGTAGATGAAAAGACGTTACTTCACATACATAAATATACATAATACATATGTAAGAACCGTGCCTTGTGAAGACTCAAGAATAAAAAAACATGTTTTCAAAAATGTCGATAGTGAGAGGAAAAGTGAAGAAGTAACAAGATCAAGTGTGTAATGTGTTTACTGTGTTAGCTCAACGAGAAAATTCGTAAGGGCTTTTATATCTTAAATACAATAGAGGTGTAGATCAAGATGTTAAAAGTCAAGAAATAATAAAAATATATTACATAATTGTGATTTTAAAATTTCAGATTTAATTTTTTAAATTATTTATATTATGACGGGTTTGGGTTACCTATCGAGTTTTTTTAATGACCCGAACCCGCCCTGAAACCCTATAGGGTCAGCAAGTAATTTTCCAAACTCGTCCCGCGACCCTATAGGGTCAGATCCTATAGGGTTTTTAACCGTTCGGGCGGACCGGGTATCCTATAATGACCGTCCCGGTTGAATCCTAGGCCCGGGGCGTGCATTGTGTCATTCGTTCTAAAATGCTGAACCTAGTCATAACATGCAACAAAAATCTGTTAAGATGATCGCATTTGATAGAATTCTATTGGAGAAACTTTTACTTGCAGGGGCGCGCACGTTTAGATCCTCCATCAGTGGAAACACAGGGTTAATTCGGCCAAAAAATTACCATACTACTAGATCGAATGAGTAAATCATATCTGAGAAAACTTTCCTGAAGACACTTGAATCCCATCAAAGCGATCCATGCAATTAAATTGTAGAAACAAGGTCACTGGACCTCTGTTTGGTCCAAAACCCTCTTCCTCATTATGTTCATTTCTTTACTTGCTTTTCATTTTATTTTGGCTTGATTGAATAAACCAAACCTAATCAAGCTTAACAGACATTGCGATGCTGAGTCTAGACCCTTGAAAAATTGGTTCAATTTTCTCCAAAACCTTTTTCATTATTATTTTTTTCCACTTTCTTTTTAATCCTTTTTTTTAGCACTTGTAATTTTATGATCTTTTTTTTTTACTTTTATCATTTTTAACTTTCGGGACTTTTATCATGATTAATAATAAACAGTAAGAAAATGAATTCTACTCGACGAAATACAAATAATTCTCGAACCAATTTTATTTATTTATGTTCTATCTTTATGGGATTCATAAATGGAACATTTCAAATGTCCAGGACTATGTAATTTATGTTGGTAATCCATCAAAATTGATATTTTTGTTTGGATTATTAGATTTTTATCTATATCGTTTTTATATTTGATCTATATTTATAACATATCTATATTATACATGTATCATATTTGCATTATATCTTTTTGGTCAGTTTATGAGTAAAACTGTCAGTTTTTCATCGATATATGTTTTTTTGACAACCAACTATTTGAAAACGATAAAAATATGAGTAAACAAACAGTAGTGATTGCTAATGGCATTATAGCTTAGTGGATCTTTCCAGTCCCTCAAATGAGAGATTCTAGGTTCAATCCCTCCTACCATTGTAATGACAAAAAAAAAAAAAAAAAAAAGATTAGTTATTAGGTGTAAAAAAAGTTTTTTAAAAAATCATCCACGAAGGAGCGAAGTGCATCAAGTACTTGCTTTTTAAATAGTTTTTGTATGTCGGACACATTCCACTTTCTAGCGAAAATTCCGTATCTTCCTTCTGTTTGATTTTCATGCAAATCATACCAAATGTGCCTGCTTATTTTGGTTGGATTAGACAGAGCATTGAACCTCCCAAATCAACGCTAACCACCTTGAAAAAAAGAAAAAAAATTATACAGCTGTCAAAATCACTAGACAAATATACCTATGATTATATATATATATATATTAATTAAAATGGATCCACAATTGTTTAAATACAAATTTTACGTAAAATTATAAATTTAGATGAACGATTTTTCATGTTTACGATTTTAAAGATTTTATATGATTTTGTACGATTTTACTAATTTTATACATTGCACTAAATAGTACAATCATGATTTTGATAATTATAAATATTCGTTATGTGTAACGTGTATAGTGTATAATGTATAAGTATTGGATATATGTATCAGACCTGCTAATTAAATGCAACCTAAAAATGCTTATAATATTTACACCAACCCGTTTATAGTTATCCTGCATTGTATCTGGACTAATGAGTCGAATGCTAAATTATCAGTTCTACCTCCGGATTATAAGGATAGATTTTGTATGTGTCTGTTTCAAATAATGCATGCAAAGTCAAAAGTATCATTATTTTGCCTCGAGCAACTCCGCCTGTATCAACGCGATCCTAATTCCTAATTAGCCACGCCTAAAACGAGGAAAAAAGCATTGACATAAAGTGTCTTCCCGACTACGTCGTCTTTAAGATGGGGCACTCGTGTTGAGAGCAGCTGTCTATAGTGGGGTCGTGATATTTTGACATGATTAACACAAGGTCACTTCCAAATCTAAGATTGGAAATAAGGTACTACTAATGAGTATCCTTAGGAGAATTAATGATTAAAAAGAAAAGTTGGGACGTTTTTAGAGAGGATAAATATAATACTTTGTATTGGAATTTCATTTAATTTATAATTATTTATTTTAAAATTTAAAGGTATCAATTTATTATTTGCAATTTTTTTAGAATATTTATACTATTTGAACAAATTTTGTGTAATTAGTTAATTGTACAAATAGGTAAAATTCAGATAATTAATTATAAGAAAGAGTTAAAATTCAAGTCATTGATCATAGAAATAGGTAATTTCCATATATCATATTCATATGTGATGTTTATCCATTTTGAAGATGATTATATATTAAGTAGGAAAAATGATATGGAAACTGTAAAAATTTTCAATCTCACTCTTACAAAGTCCAGCATGAAAGCAGTTGCTAACCTATATTCTTTTCAAAATGATGGTGCCAGTACTTTGACGCATCAGTACTATTTAATAACCATATTTTAATTTTAAGTAGTGACAACGACTGCTTTATTACAGCTAGAAATATTTTAATCATCAGCTTCAATGCTTCTAGGCACTAAATGGGTCGTACAGGTGTTATTAAGGTAATTCCATTTTGTTTGCTATTTTTAAATGGATTATTACTACAAGTACATGAAAAGCTTGTTTCACACAAATCATATGCATTAGTCATGCATTTATAAATATATAAGTCAACTTAGTTTTGCTATAGTTTTCTAGGTGACTTAGTACTTTGGAAACATGGGAATGGGATCAGTCTTTATAAAAATGTTTAGTACGGATTAAGGATAAGGATAACAACACATATGAGGGGGAGTGGTGGGAAGAACAATGAAAGACAAAGATGAACCATAACAATATACTACAAGGTTTTTGTGCACTATCACTTTTGTTTAGCTTGAATTCTTGAATATCTAGGAATTTTTTCATTGCATGCAAATAAAACCACGAGACCACCACATAAATTTCTTCCACTATCAATAATAATGGGATACATGGTTTTTTTCACTAGATAACACCAGTGGATCATATGAATGTTCATTAAAAACGATAGATTTCAATCAACAACAAGCTTCTCTCTCTCTCTCTCTCTCTCTAGAGCTCTCTCTAGGTTTTAAGAATAGTCAAGTGATGCTTTAAAAGACAAACAAGAAGTATCTATATGAAAAACAAAGGGAAAGCGTGTAGACAACATAGGTTGGGATTTTTAATTAAAGGCTAGCAGCTTAAAGGTGGCGTTGAAATGCCATTAGATGAAGGCTAGCTAATACATTGGCGGCTTTGATGCCAGCCTTGCAAAACCAATGCTTTTGGCAAAAAATTCTCAAATTCCAATGCTGGCTTTTTTCATTTAAGGCTGACGGCCTTTGTTCCTCTAATGGCCAGCGTACACGGTTTCAAGTCTTTTGTTTTGCACAAATATCCTTATTTTAAGTATATGTAACATACTTAGGATTTTCTTAATTATAGACCCATATGAGTTAGATCTATAACCCAACAATCTCCCCCTCCAACTCATACGAGGGATTCCATCATACTTACTGTCTGTCTGTAACTAACAAGTTTGTTTTTGGGTAGAGCTTTAGCCATCATATTTGAACAATTTTTATCAATATAGACTTCTCTAGCTTCAAAAGCTTTGATTCTAATACATCTTGAATCTAATGATACCTGACATCAATGTGTTTGGATTTGGAATGGAATGTTAGATTTTTACTGAGATGTATAACACTCTGGCTGTCACAAAGCACTCTCAAGTTTTTGCTCTTGACCTAATTCTTCTAAAAACTTCTTCATCCACAAGATTTTCTTGCAAGCTTCAGTCATAGCAATATATTTTGCTTCAGTGGTGGATAATGTAACACACTTTTGCAACTTAGATTGCTAAGACACCGTTCCCTCTACATGAGTAATCAGATAACCTGAAGTGAACTTCCTAGAATCAAGATCTCTAACCATATTAGCATCTAAAAACTCTTCTAATATGGATTTGCTACAATCAAATAGTAAACTTAACCTAGAAGTACCTTTGACATACCTGAGAATCCATTTTATAGTGGTCTAATGCTTTTTACCTAGATTCGAGAGATAGCGGCTAACCACACCAACAACATGAGAAATATTTGGTCTAGTGCGAACCATAGTATACATTAGACTCCCAACTGCTAAAGCGTATGGTATCTTCTTCATGTCTTCTTTGTTTGCCTCACTTTTAAGATACTATTGAGAACTGAGTTTAAAGTGACCTCAAGTAGAGAAAACAAGTTTTGCTTGCTCATGTTGAATCTCTCTAGCGTCTTTTCTAGGTATCTCTCTTGTGATAACCACAATTTCTGACTTTTCCTATCATGAATGATTCTCATACCAAGAATTTGGCGTGCGAGTTTTAAGTCTTTCATTGCAAAAGTCTTATTTAGTGTAATCTTTAGATCTTGAATCTGCTTGACATCATGGCCAACAATCAACATGTCATCTACATATAACAAAGTATAAGAAAATTACCACTAGCAATTCTTCACAAAGACATAATGGTTTGATGCAGTCTTGGTGTAACCTTGAAGGAGTCAAACTTCTTATACCACTGCCTGGGCGCTTGTTTTAGACCATACAAGCTCTTCTTTAATTTGTAGACAAAATGTTCCTTCCCTTTGACCTTACACCCCTCAGGCTACTGCATATAGATTTCTTCCTCCAAGTCACCATGAAGGAATGTCATCTTCACATCTAGTTGTTCAAACTCTAGGTTCAGACTCACTGCAATACCGAGTACAACCCGAATGGAAGACGTCTTCACTATTGGTGAGAAAATCTCATCAAAATCAACACCTTTCTTTTAACTGAATCATTTCACAATCAATCTTGCCTTGTACCTTAGTTGTGAGCTATTTTCATTAGTCTTCAATCTGTATACCTATTTATTCTTTAAAGGTTGCTTGCCCTTTGGCAGTTCCACTAAATTATATGTCTTGTTCTCATGCAAAGATTTCATCTCATCTTACATAAATTTAACCCATTCTCTTTTTTGCTCATGTACAATGGCTTCCTGATAACAATCTGGCTCTCCCCTATCTGTCAGCATCACATACTCATATGGACTATATCTTAATGATAGTCTTCAATCTCTTGAAGATCTCCTCAATTCAATATGTTGATGAGGCTCTTGGGGCTCTTCAATTGAATCTTCAAGCAAGGGAATTGGATTTACATTTGTAGGGATCTCGCCTGAGGTTTTAGATTTTTCAGGCTTCTCAATTTCTTTAATTGTTTGGTCTTCAAGAAAGACCACATTTCTGCTTCTAGCAATCTTCTTCTCAGCTGGATGAAATAACCTATATCCATACCCATCATGTGCATAATAGAAAAAATGACTGCTTTGAATTTGCTTTAAGTTTCGCTCTTTCATCCTTGGAAATATGCACAAATGCTCTGCAACCAAACACACGTAATTGCTCATAAGAAATATCTTTATCTGTCCAGAATCTTTCTAGGATATCCCCATCCAGAGCATAAGAAGGAGGTAGATTTATGAAGTCAGCAGTTGTCCTCATAGCTTTACCCCAAAATGATTTAGGAAACTTGACATGAGATAACATGCACTTCACTCGCTCTAAGATAGTGTGATTCATTCTCTCTATAATGCCATTATGCTGTGAGGTTTTTGGAATTGTCTTCTCTGGTTTAATCTCATGATCTCTGCAATATTTTTTAAACGGTCTTCTGTATTCACCACCATTATCTGCTTGGACACATATCAACTAGCTTCTTGTTTCTCTCTCCACTCTAGTGTAGAATTGTTTAAACACATCTAGAACCTGATCTTTTGATTTCAAAGCAAAAGTCCACAACTTCATAGAGTGATCATCAATGAATGTGACAAAATAAAGAGCACCACCTACTGTCTTGTCTTTCATGTAACACACATCTGTGTAAACCAAATTCAATATATGAGATTTCCAAGTAGGTGTTTCTCTAAAATACAACCCTGTGTTGTTTACTAACAAGATAATCAATGCAAGTTTTCAAAAGAGTACGTTTTACATTAGGTAGAAGCTGTTTCTTGACAAGCATTTGGAGCCTTCTCTCACTCATGTGACCAAGTCACTTATGACAAAGCTCCATTAAAGTGTCATTTTTCAAATTCACATATACTTTACTTAGTTTTTTCGACATTAAGTAAAGGGTATTGCTTTTCTTTCTTTATGCTACTATGAGAGAACCATTAGTTAGCTTCCATTTACCTTCACCAAAGTGACTATTATAGCCTTCATCATCAAGTTTCCTTGAGGATATAAGGTTTAGACGGATATCTGGAATGTGTTTGACATCTTTGAGAATGAGCCTACAACCAGTGTTAGTCTCTAAAACAATATTTTCAATTCCCACAATTTTTTATGTCTCATTGTTTCTGATCCTAACATTGCCATAATCACCAGCAACATACGATAAGAAAAATTCACCATGTGTTGTCACATGAAAAGAAGCACCAAAATGGATAACCCAATCACTATCATGACTTGTAAGGCTAACACAATTATTATCCCAGGTAACAACAATCTCACTACCTGTTGCTATAGCAGTAGTTATAGGGTTTCATACGAATTTTAAAACAAAATTTTGCAGCGAAAAATTTAAAAAACCTAAAAAGGAATCCATATGCTTTGATTAAATTAGATATCAAGAGGAATGAATTCGAAAAATATAACTTGTAGTTTCGTATCTAGAGATTTAAAAATAATTGCTTGCAATCCGGATCTACAAGGCATGATTTCGTTGCGCCCTCTACGTAGTCCACATGAAAAAGCACACAAAAAAGGAATCACTTTTGTGTGCTAGCTCAATCTAGAATGCTTCTAGATTGATAATGAAGAATCAAGTTTTTCCTCTCTTGTGTTTTTCTCTCTATTAGGGTTACAGATTTTCTCTGTTGTCTAATATGACAGTGAAAAGTCATAACCCTAAAGAGATCTTATCACTCCTATTTATAATATGTTAGTATTTTTCTATTCACATTAATGCCCTAATCTTCTTAGGGTTGGACATAACAATAACCCTTTTAAAATAATTAAATTATTATTCATAATAATAGTTTAATTATTTATGCTTGCCGCTGGAATTTAAAATTAAATTCATGTTCTTTTTTGCTTATTCTTTGTGTGTGACTCTATAGGTTCATTTGATATTGGCAGTTAACCTAAAAACTATTTTCAGTAAACAAAACATAAGCAGCCTCTAGCAAGATATTATGTTTGCCCAAATCAAATGAAGATCGGTGACTCGATCTTATCTATTCTATAACTTACGTCATCATCCTTTTTGTCTCGTGATATCTAGATTGAATATAGGACATGGACAATGTCATCCTCATATTATTCAATCTTATTATTTCTCGATCTCTAAGTGCACTGATAAAACAAGTAAAATTAATGACACTATCAATTCATTTGAGCACAACCATGCATTTGTCGGTCTTACTTATCGAGGGGCCTAAAGATATCTCTCATAAAGAAAGGCACAAATCCATCTTAATCACTTAACCTCCTCTACATGATTCACATTATGCCCAATCAAAACCTTTATAATTATTCGGTTAAGAACAACATTTGATTCAGTCGAAACATAATGTTACTCATGTTGGAATCTATGGTGATTTCAGGTCTAAGGATGTATCGACATTTTTATTGTGAGAATCATTTATGAATCTAGTCCATGTAGTGATCTCATAAGGAGTCAATCCAATATATAGATCTCCAGTATATACTTTTAAGTTTTATCTGTACCTCTATACACATAAACATCTTATGATTATCAAATAAAACTCATACTGGATTTAATTCATCATCATTTCACAATAATGAGAATCCAAGAATAAATAGATTATTTATGAATTCTATTATAAAGTAAACATCTAAACTTTATAATAAAAATGCCTCTAAATTAAAATACACATGAAATAACAATACTTTGTAATTGGCCTAGGGCACAATCACTAACAGTAGTGTCTTTATCTTTTTCTTCGTCTTTACCCTGTTCTCTCTTCCAAAATCTACACTCTCTCTTGAAATGCCCTGACTTGTCACAGTAAAAGTATTTGATATTTTTCCTTCTTGATTTAAATCTTCCCCTAGATTTATCAGATCTATCAGATTTATCATTTGAGCTTCTGTTCCTGCTTCTACCACGTTTTTCTGGCTTATCAGTAACAAATGTTCGAGTCTTAGAACTTGTACCAAGATCTTTCCTTCTGGCTTCTTTATTCATCAAGATGTCTTTCACCATTGCAAATGTGAGCTTTCCATCTAGAGAAAAATTGCTAACCGACACCAGAAGTGTCTCCCCAACTTTCAGGCAGTGAACCCAACAATAAAAGTGCATGAATCTCATCTTTAAGCATAAGCTCCATAGCAGACAACTAATTCACCAAGCTTTGAAAATCATTCGAGTATTTAGTCATATTGGATCCATCCTTATACTTCATATTTACCACTCTTCTAATCTAGGAGGCTTTATTCAAGGCAGTCTGCCTCTCATACATGGACTCTAATGACTTCCGTAGAACATAGCTCTGGTTTCCTAGGAAATGTGATGATGCACACTGTGATCAAGCCATTGTCATAGTTTTTCTATGCATGATTTCCCAATGTGCATCAGATTTATTTGTTAGCTTTGCAGTATCACCGCCTAAAGGCAAATATAGATCTTTACAATGCAACAGATCTTCCATAATGAACTTCCAGATAGAATAATTTGATGAGTTAATTTAATCATTGTACCTGATGATTCAGCCATGCTTGCAATTCAAATGACAAAACCCTAGATTTTTTTTCAACCTTGGGCTCTGATACCACTTTGTTAAGAAAAACCCCCAATCATCCTAGAAACAATTTGAATGATTTTTCATCTTACCTGTAGCGATTGCAACAAAACATACAGAAAATACAAAAATAAAAACAACACACTAGGATTTACATGAAAAATCGCAATTTAGGGAAAAACCATGGGATTGTCGCATAAATTTTTTCCACTATCAATAATAATGGGATACACAATTTTTCTTACTAGATAACACTAGTGGAACACACGAATCTTCACTACAAATGATAGATTTAAATCAACAACATGCCTCTCTCTCTCTTTAGAGCTCTCTCAAAGTTTAGGATTAGCCAAGTAATGCCCTAAAAGAAAAATAAGAAGTATTTATAAGAAAAACAAAGGGAAAGTATGCAGACAACATAGGCTGGGATTCTTAATTAAAGGCTGGCAGCTTAAAGGCAACATCGAAATGCTGTTGAATGAAGGCCGACCAGTACACTGATAGCCTTGCCACTTACGCCAACGGCTTAGACGCCGACCTTGCCAAACTAGTGCTTTTGGTAAAGAATTCTCAAATTCCAATGCTAGTTTTGTTTATTCAAGGCCAGCAGCCTTTGCTTCTCCAGTGGCTAGTATACATGATTTCAACTTGTTTGTTTTGCACAAATCTCCTTATTTTCCAAGTCGTCTTCTAAGTATATTGATTTCCTTGATTAAAGACCCATATAGATTGGATCTATAACCTAACATGTTTAATAACACTACCTTCATTGGCTTCTTCTAAGCATATAACCATTTTAATGATAGTGGCATGCATTTTTTTTCTTTTTTGTAATTGGCCTTTTAATTGTGTTGGTGATGATGATAATGACTATGTGAAGTGAAAGCGATTGATGATGGCGCAACGTGGTGGCAATACTAGTAGTAAAAAAATTGTAGTGGTCAATGATGGTGAAGTTGTGGTGGTAATGGTGATGATATAGCTTAATGATAATGGTGGTATATAAGACTTTGAAAGTGATAATAATTATATCAAAGGTGGTTCAAGATTAGTGGTATGGGTGATGATGGCATGGTGGTAATAATGTGGTAATGATAATAGTGGATTGCTACTGTCTTTATAATGGTGATGATAATGATGGTAAGATTGGTATTGGCGCTAGTGGCAGTATTAGTTGTGGTGATTGAAAAAAAAAATGTGCTAGTTTGATACTTTAAAACTAAGAGATTTTACTTTGTTTTACTTCAATAAGGGTAAATGTGTGAATGATACTTGAACTTTGGTAAAAAATACAATTAGTATCTAAAAAATTTTTTCATGTATGCCAACAATAATACTTCCATGATATTTGTTAAAAATGTTATGTAGGATAATAATGTTAGCCAAGTTGGTATAGATACTATTGATGTACATGCATAGTTCTTTTAGATACAAATTTGATTAATTTTACTGAAGTTGAGGTACCATTTGTGACATTAATTCTTTCAATAATTTTATACCATTAAATAGCATCCATAAGAAAAAAAACATCGAAATAATTTATCTAGTAATATGAAATGAATTTTCTCCCATACCAATCCTATTTTATAAAAGGGTTAATATCGCCTTCACTACTTGAACTTTGCCTAAATGTGTAATTAACTACCTAAACTTTTAATTGGTCAATTTAATATCTATTTAAACTTTTTCTGGACATGTATGCTACTTGACTAACGGAGTTAAATCCATTAGCTGAGTGGACAAACGAACCAATTCACTTCCTAAACTTGTAATTGGTCAATTTAATACTTATTTAAACTTTTTTTATACATGTATGCTACCTTAACTAACGAGGTTAAATCCATTAGCTGATTGGACAAATGAACCAATTATAAAACAACACCTAGTGTGTCGTAATATTTTATTTACAAACACAATCCATCCATTGAGACCCATCTTTGCCCATTTCCTTCTCTAATCTTGAAGAAGTTTCATCTCACATGGGTGTGTGTACTAACACAATTTAGAATAAGTTTTTCTTTGAGGAATAAATGATGTGGGACATCATCTTCTTCATCGTGATTCAAGACTCTCTCTTTAACTTGTCTTCTCCACTGTAGACCTCTCACCAAACACAACTTTAAACAAACCCATTCATCACTAGCTAAGAATAATTGCAGAACAAGACACAACTAAACCCAGATTGTCAAACCCACAACATTAGTGAACCACCTACATCCACCAAGCACACCAACTCAACCACCATGAGAAGCCTTTCTCCACTAAGGATTATTGCACAAACGTATGCTATCACATAGTAGTGACTGCAAATGTGTTGTTTTATCTCAAATGATGATTTTGATGATAACAAAAAGGACTAAACAATTACTAACATATTCATTAAGTGTGCAAGGATTTAATATAATCAAAGTGGTTTACAATGACTTAAGAGAATGATTTCAAAAGAGACTCCATGCAAAGAATACTTTAGAAAGTGTTTGGAGAAGATTTCAAGAACAAGTGAGCTGTTAGAAGGTTAATCAGAAGGTTCTCCGCTGGCTTTTTAAACCATCAGAAGGTTTGTCAGAAGGTACGTCAGAAGGTGAACTACAAAAAAAAAAAAAAAAAAATAACGAGGTTCAGCTCCAGATTCTAATTTCTTTTTAGATTTAATATGTTGAAGACCCAACTCCAAAGATTGAGTATATTTAGGTGATATACTCAATGTGTTCCACAAAGTTGGTTCAATATCCATCGAATTTCGTCGGATTAAAGTTCATTTTTTGAGAAAATTCTGTTTTGACAGCAAGGAAAAAGAACGTGACTTACAAGGATCCATCTTCAACAGTTTATACAAGTTTTAGTTGGAAATATGGAAAACATGATCTAAATATGCAAGGAACTTGTTTGATGATTATTTGTCCATACAAGGAAGTCGAAATTTATGGAAAATACGATCTTTTTGTTGCATGAACAATACCGGACGAAGGAACAAGTCAAAAACGGTGATTTCAAATTCGAATTTCAAGTTCAAGATAATTATACAAGTTGTTGAAGATTTAAACTTATCCATTGAAGCAAGAATTTCGAGATTACAACAACAAGATCTCAAGTTATTCAAAATTTGTAGATTTTGAAGAAAGAGATAAGCTGATATTATGCACAAAATAAGGAGCAAAGTTTATCCAATTGATTTCCTAGCCGTTGGAAGATATAAGGATAAGTATACCCATCCAAGACAAAAAAAAAAAAAAAAAAAAAGATAATCATGTGAAAAACAAGAAAAAAAAAAGAGCCACGAATTTCTTTGAATTTGAGCAAATTTACTGTCATATTCTATTGTTACTGTTCCTTGAGCGAATACATTTGAGGAAACATAATTCTTTATTCCTCTGATTTGTTGTTACACATTTAGTGTGAGTTGAGAGTTACAAGTAGGCTTAGTTGATTGATTGATTGATTGAGAGAATCAAGCTAAGTGAATTGTAGCCAAAGAGAATTGGTAAGAACTTCTTGTAACTTTGTTGATTTGATTGGATAGTCGAACACAACCGGTGAGGAATATCGGGACCCCAGCTTGAAGCTGGAAGAGAGGATTGATGCTCGAGGCGGAACTTCTATATATCGCTTTGCACTCTCTACTTCTTATCTCTTTTTAATTTCGTGATTTATTATTGATGTTGTATATGTGTGATATATGCTCAGAAGGTTAATCAAAGAGTAAATCATTTATATTTTTCTTGCTCAGAGAGTTAAGCAGAAGGTTTCTAAGTGTGAAAATCTTGATTCACTTTTGATCCGAATTTTTGCTTAAAGCTTTTATTTGTTAAGATTATTGTTTTAAGAAAGTTTTAGAGCCATTTTAGTTGAATAACCAAGTTGTGTGAAATTTGTTTTAAATTTTGAAAAGTAAATTTGATAACTAATTCACACCCCCTCTTGGTTATCTTTTCAGGACCAACAAAATGCATTTATTGTCTCGTCATTAATGATGTTTACTTTACCTTGTTTTCACAAAGAGGAGTAAAGGACATTGAATTGGTATGGGTTTTGGACGAAGGTGGGCTTGTTGAGTGGTTGGATATGAGTTGCAACGAAGGTGATGTCCAAATTGACTCGATGGACGAGATTCGACGTAGAAGATGGTCAAAAAAGAGAGATTGAAGGAATGATGCACTTGCAATATTGTTTATACAAATGTTGAAATAAAGATTCAAACATGATGAGCATGAGACTGAGATACTAGTATAGAAGGGGGCTTTCATGACATTTTTCAATTTTATTTTGGAGGGAATGAATATATTTTGCTCCTGGTTGCCATCGTTTTTGTCTCTATCTTAGTTTCCATCTCTATGTTCGTCGTCTTCTTTCTTTCCCTTTCATTTGGTAATGGATATAATGTACTTGTGCCCTTCATGAACTAGTGTGGTGCAATTCAGCTCCTACCCCTCTAAATAGATGGTGTATTTGGAGGATGAAGATAGAAGAGCTAGTCCCACATTCCTAATCTGTTAGTAGTGTCTCTATTATATATATCCATTAAGCGAAATGGTCATCATCGAGAATGTTTAAGCTACTGCACTTGCAAGGGATTTAGTGGGTCGGTTAAATGACATATTGGGTCTGGAATTTTAGTTATTAATAATAAATTGGTAGTGATTATTATTATATTTGTAGGTAGAAAAATAAATTGGTGGTGATTATTATTATAATAATAGTAAACTTTTTTAAAATTAGCATGTTGTAGTCTTCTGTAGGGTGGAGATGACATGTCAGCAAATGTGAACACTAGGTAGTTAATTACACATTTAGGCTATTCAAGGGTCCATTTTGCTTCATATGTATAATTTTTCAGTTTAATGTCACAAATTATACATGAACTTTGACAAAATATGCAATTAGGTATCTGAACTTTAAAATTGTTTCATTTGGTACCTAAACATTGAAATTGATCAATTAATTAATACTTGAAAGAACATTTAGTACACTCCAACAATACCTCTGTTATATTCTTTTATATACTAAATTGATCAATATTAGTTTTTTCAGGTACTAAGTTGATCGATTTCAAAGTTGATGTACTAAATTGATCAATTTGAAATATTGTATATCTAATTACACATTGTATTAAAATTCAAATATCAATCGTGGCTTATTTTCATTTTTTCCCTACTCTTATTGTTTTGAACTTGCAAGGGTCAACTAGTACTACCCCAATCAAAAGTAGTTTTGGTGCTATATTAGGATCTATTTGGATTGTTTGATTTTCAGTTGAATCTTATCTATATCTGACCAGTTTGATCTGTTTATAAGTATAAATATCTATTTTTTGTCTATTAAAAAAAAATAAAAATAAATTATCAAAATCATCGCAATAAGATGAAACAATTGAATCCTATGTGAATTATCTAGTGAAGTGCGGGACCGTAGCTAATAACATTCAATAATGATGAAAGACGACGGTGGGCATCTACGGTAAGCCTGATGGTCAATTTAAATAAAAAAAAGGTTAATGAAAAATTAAAACTGAAATGGCAATGTTCAATGGCACTGTCAAACTAACTAATTGCTATTTAGAAAGTATCGTTTGATACGATGTGCGGCGCGAGCATGGATGAAATCTGCCTTTCTTAGCTTATAAAAATACTGAACAAGGGAAATTATAAATAATTTTTAACTTTGATTTCATACAGATAATAGATGATTCTTTTAAACTTTAATAACTTGATAATAATATAATATAAAATATCTTATTTTCCTAATTCAAAAACACACATTTTTGTGTAAGTTAAATTTGAAAGGATGCTTTGATACTAATGTTAACGTTTATGAGATTATTTTTAATTTCTGAGATTTATTTATTAATTTATCAAAGATTGAACGGTTTTATAATATTTAAAAATAATATATATCCGTACCAAAATTAAAATTTTGGAGTTATTTTATATTTTTTTATTTGAAAAACTTATATCAACTATTTTCCAACATGCCGTTTCAATTTTCAACTGCAACAAAAATAGCATAGGGTGAATAGCATGCTTCCAAAACTAGATATAAATATTTTGAACAAAATACATGTTTTATTATCTCGATTTGGGAAAAAGCAACTTACTTTAGCTCATAACCATTGGTTGAACATTTTCTTCGACTTTGTCTCCTTTCTCGATGCACTTTTCGGGCAACTGTCAGAATCACAAAAAATCACTTTGACCGAGGATTTCCATTGTTGCACTTGCAATTGCTGCTGTCCAGCCTCTGGGCGAAATATAACACTAAAGCAATTTATAATTACCATAGTTAGATTCCATTAGGATAATTTGATTTTTATTTATATTTGTATTTTATTTATATTTAATTTGTTTGATCTATTTATAAATTAAAATATGTGTTTTATTTACATATGTTTTTCACAAATAATTTGCTTGAAAACAACAAAAATAAGATTTTAAAATAATATGAAAACGACAAATGAAACAAACCCTAAATCAACTATACAAACAAAGTGAGTACATGCATAAGAATGGTGTAACTATGATCACAACCACAAACAATATCACTGCTTACAATTTGTTATGACTTAGATTTAGAGATTTGGCTAAAGAAAGAAGTCAACACCGAGTTGGACTAACAACTACTATTTGTAGTTCATAATAGAGTTTAGTTTACATAACAGTGTAACTATGCAGTATTAGGCATCAACTGTATTATAAGTAATTATAATTGATACATCAACAAATCTACAACTACATGTACTATAAATACAAAGAAGAAAGAAATAAGAAGGGATCCAAAATTACGTCCTTGAAAATAAGGCTTTGGAAGTGTGACTAGCTCGAAATAGTCAATGGCGCATTGTTCTCTACAATATTCTAGAAAACACAGATAAACAAACACATTGGTTGCAATTAGCGAGTGAATCAAGTAATCCGAGAAAGAAGGATCGAGTATTAAGGTTTCAGAAGTTAGCTTGTAGAGAAAGAGTGAAAATGGCGTTGTGCGTAGTCATAAACAGGGTTGAAATGAGTTTAGTCAGCCAAGTCATAGTTGGTTGGGCTTTAACATTTTTGGTGCTCTCATCTTTACATCAATGGCATCGGAAACTAGAACAAAGCAGAATCTTGCTTAAATAGTAGACATAGAATTTTTCAAATTTACTATATTGACAATGCTATAATCTTTGGATTAGTTAAGTAGTTACAACCTTCACCATTGCTGTTACTTCATTCTATTCGGCATGGAATTCAATTAGATGAAGGAATCTTAGCAATCAATGTTAAACCTCATTGATACCCTCATTTCCAAAAGGGAGATTAAAATACAAGTGAAGAAAATGTTGAACCAGAAGGTGATTTAAGGTTGCACTAATCCATTTTTGTCCCTAGTTTTACTAGTAAAGAAGAAAGACGGGTCTTGGAGGTTCTATGTTGATTATAAGCCTTGAATCAAGCTACAATCAAGGATGAGTTCCCAATTCCCCCTATAGATGAGCTATTGGATGAATTACATGGGTCTAGAATTATTTCTAAGCTTGATCTACATGTATAGGGATGCAAAGGGATGCAATTAGGTTGGGTTTCGAGCAGGTCAAATGAACCCAAACCCGACCCTGCTACACTATAGGGCATACAAAACCCAACCCTATAATCAATGCAGGGTTTTCCTTCTATATCCAAACCCGTCCTACAGAGTTTACTCCAAAACCTGCCCGGTTACTCGCCTGACTATCAACTCGATTACCCGCCCGACCATCTGACTATCAACTCGAATCTACCTTGTTTATTGTTTTTTTTTTTTTTCAATAGATTCAACAGACTTAAGCCAATAAAATAATAGTCCAATAATATAGCAATTCACTTTCTCCTTGCCAACCTGATTTTAAATTTAGCCTATTCCTATGTTTATATTTAGTAAATGTATTTGCATTACAATTTTTCTTTTTTACTAGGATTAATGGGTTGGGTGAGTATCTATTGAGTTTTATTAGCATCCAAATCCGACCCTAATACCCTATAGGGTTTTTTACCTATGTCCAAACTCGACCCTATTACCCTATAGGGTTCAACCTTATAGGATATTTATCGGGTTGGACAGGTCAGAAACCTGTTAATGGCCAACCCGATTGCATCTCTATACATGTAAGACATCACTAGATTAGAATGGACTCGAAAGATGTAGAAAAGACTGCTTTCAGTACACATGTAGGTCAGTATGAATTCCTTGTGGTACCCTTCAATTTATGTAATGCTCTTTTAACTTTCTAGGCAACCATGAACAAGATATTCAAATCGTACTTAAGAAAATTAATCATTGTATGTTTCAATCATATCTTTATTTTCAATACATCTTGAGTGGAACATGTCGCACATTTGACTACAATATTGCAGATTTTAGTAGACAATACCATGTTTCTCAAGAAAAACAAATGTTCTTTCAGTCAAACCACTATTGAGTACCTTGGCCATATTGTTTCGGTAGATGATGTTAGACCAGAGCCTACAAAGGATGAAGTAGTAAAGGGTTGGCTTGTTCTTTCTACCATGAAATAGTCAAGGGCTTTTTTAGGCCTATCAAGTCACCAGTGGAGGTTCATTAGAGCTTATGCTAGTATTAAAGCCCTTTATTACATCTTTTTAAGAAGATCAATTTAGTGGACTAAGGAGGCTGAACAAGTGTCACACTGGTTGAAGGAATGTTTGATTTCAACACTTGTTTTGTCGCTTCCAGATTTCCAGAAGCAACTTGTAGTGGAGACTGATGCTTTTGGCACTGGAATTGGTGTTGTTTAATTACAAGAGAATAAGCCATTGGTTTTTTTTTAATAAGAAAATGAGGAGTCATATATTGAAGTAATTTGCCTATGTTTGAGAATTGTTCGCAGTAGTAGAGGTAGTAAGGAAGTAGCGATAATACTTACTTAAGGCTCATTTTATCATAAGGACTGATCATAGAAGTTTAAAAGAACTTTTATCACAAATAGTTCAAACTTCTAAGCAACACAAATATCTAATAAAGTTAATGGGATTTTCATATACAATTATGTATAAAGTCAGGACAAGATAATGCGGTTGTTGATGCTTTGTCTAGACAATTTGAGGAAGGACCTTCTCGATTGTTTTATTCTATGCCACAGTTTCATTGGTTGATTATTTGAAAGAGAAGGATCACTTATTACTGGCTTTTAAGAAGATGATTGATAAGATGGATAAAGGGTTAGATGATGTTCTCATATTACAATGGAACCAT
The DNA here is from genome assembly GCA_024138025.1 of Combretum micranthum. Taxonomy (NCBI): domain Eukaryota; kingdom Viridiplantae; phylum Streptophyta; class Magnoliopsida; order Myrtales; family Combretaceae; genus Combretum; species Combretum micranthum. Next base: position 3,250 of record JAMXBD010004684.1, on the reverse strand, counting down.
AGCTTATTATAGTATGTTCAACGCTTGTATTTGGTACCTTAGTTAAGGTTGATTTCTTTATTATTATTATTTGAATTTCATTTTACTCCTACTATTACGTATTTTATGGTTCTAAAAACATACAGGTGATGGTCATCTCAATTCATTAGGAAAGCATGAAACATGATGTGGAGTTATTGTGAGCGGTTATGTAGTGTGCCAACAGTTGAAGTATAGTACTAAACGTCCATTGGGTTTTTTGGCATCACTTCCTATATTAGATTAGATATGGAAAGATATTTCCATGGATTTTGTGACTTGTTTACCAAAATCCAATGGATGCACAGTTATTTTGGTAGTATTAGACAAACTATCTAAGTACTGTCATTATGGTTCTTTACCAATTGATTTCAATGCTACTCAAGAGGCTCAGTTGTTTGTTCCCATGGTAGTTTGTTTACATGAATTCCCAAGATCTATTGTTTGGGATAGGGATCCAACTTTTGTAAGCAAACTTTGGACAAAGTTATTTCGTTTAAGTGGTACTAAGCTATGTATGAGTAGTGAATGCCATCCTCAAAGTGATGGTTAGATCGAGGTTAAATATAATGTTACAATAGTATTTGAGGAGCTTTGCTATGGAAAAACCAGCTGAGGGTTAAATTTTGGCATGGTTGGAGTACTCATACAACACTCATTCATGCACGAGTTGGCATTGCTCCTTTTCAGATTATGTATGGGAGACAACTTCTGAATTCGCTTATGTATTTTCAAAGTACTTCCAAGTTAGAAGTAGTGGACTCGGATATTATTAGAGGATTTTGAAAGCTCATTTACAATTGGCTTGGGATAGAATAAAAAGATAGGCCAATAAGCATAAATATGATATGCAATTTCAAGAGGGCGATATGGTGTTTGTTAAGCTTCTGCTTACAAACAGACATCAATAGCAAGCACTTTTACTAAGCTTTCTAAGTGATTTTATGGCCCTTTCAAAGTTCTTCGAAGAGTGGGACATGTGACTTATGAAATAGAGTTGCCTTCTAGTTCTAAAATCCACAATGTGCTTCATGTGTCACATCTTAATTAAATTGGCTCATGGGAAGGCCATTCCATCATTGTTATTGCCAACATATGCCTACCATTATAACATGCTTTTAGAGCCTTTGGCTATTGTGGAATTTAGAACTATTGTGCGACAGTGTTTATAAGTGTTTGAAGTTTTGGTTCAATAGAAGAGAACTGCTTTAGTAGATATACAAATTGTCCCATTTTTCCCCTTGACTAACCTTTTGTGACTACCATACAAACACCTTTAGTTATTGTCCATATGCCACTTAGAGAACATCACACATCTGACCTTCAATTTTTGAGGTGTTTGGAGTTAATCAACAAGAATAAAATAAAAAGCATCTTACTATTGGGACACCTTGCCTTGGCATCTAGACTTAAGAAAAAGTAACATGATTATAAGTATTTTAATTATGCGAGATTAAGTCTAGGGTTCAGACACCATAGCCATCATTTGGCCTTTGGACCCCTAGGCCATTGCAGTATGATCAGTAGCATATTGGTCATGTCTTATTAAGCTAGCTTTTGAGCATTATACCCTGATGTTCAATTGCCTATGGTCATCCCTAAGTATTTCCATAACATAAGTTAAAAAATTAAAAGAATAAAAAATTTAAATCTAATTTTGTCTACAGAAAAACAATAAATATTGTGCAATACATTAATTAATATTTTTCTAATTATATACTATTTTATTTTACAAGCACTAAAAGGTGACGAATTTTTATAATTAAATTTTCTCCAAAAGTACCAGAAATTCAATGCAGGCTGTTTACAAAGTATTTTAAGACATGGTCATGCTGTCTTTTCTCTTAAATCCAGCCTCTTTTATTAAATACTAAAATGAAAAGTCCCATAAACCATACTCATTTTCTTTTACATAAAAAGAAAGCTAAATAGTGATTTGAAAGCTTACACTAACTGGACGTTGTTGTTTCTAGAACATAAACATGGTGTTTTCGAAAATCTACTGTTCTAAAATACTTTCTCTTTTATCTGCACAAAATTTGTTCTTTCAAAACCTTTGCATTTTAGCTTGAAAAAGAAAACCCAAGATCGTGTTTACGAGTTTTTCCACCTGCATTTTTGAAGGTAGAAGTGAAGTGATCTTCAAAAGTACGATAGCTAAGTTCATTTTACTTCATTTGAAGAACTTACAGAAAATATCTTTGTTCTATCTTGGTTGTAAAAGTTCCAAAAGTATCTTTATTAGATACACCAGTACATGTGCACGTTTCACCATTCAAGAGTGAAACTTTGTTTTTAGCAAATATCATGTTTTAGAAAACTTGAAAACGAATCTAGTTGCTGGGGAATGTTGAGTTTAGTAGATGCAACATATTCATAAAACCAAATATGGGCCTTATTTTCTAAAAAGCATCAAAACGTGTTTTCTGAGCATGTTGAGGCCTAGAGTTTTGATCAATTTTTATATGTGTTCTTAAACAAATGTTTTATGAATTTATCTTAGCAAAGGATAATAAAACATGTAACAAAGCTGAGTAGATCACCCTTTAAGTTTGTATGATGTTCTAAAGATAGGCTCTAGAGTTAAGTCTCATGTTAGATCTGCATGTTAGAAGTTGTTGATAGGATGTTTTATGTGTGTGTTCTGATGTTAAGACCTAATATGGAAGAGTTTGTGAGGAGATAGGGATGTTTTGGAGTTAGCTTGTATGCTATTGGTGTTAAGGCTTAGATTTTTCCTTAGATGTTGTTTTGTTATTGTTGGTCATCACGGCTAAGTTTGCCCTTAACGTAAATCAAAGCCAGACTTATGTAAGTGTCGAGGGGTAAAGTTTTTATGAATAGCACTTGTTGGGGTCTAAATCGAGCACTCAACTTGCCTTTGACAGATGTTGAGAACTTGTCACGCCTAAAAATGTTTAAGTGTTGGATGTTCAGTGACCGTCGCGGCCTACCATTAAGCCCTCGGTGTACCCCGTGACAATCACCGAGGCTTATCAAGGCCAAATTTAAATAAAGTGTTTTTAAGCTCAGCTTTAGTCGAAGCCTAAGGTTGACTTCTCAACATGCCCTTGATGCCAACTGTGAATGTTTTTAATAACATTTGACCCTCAAGTTGTTGAGACTCAACATGTTTTTCTTGACCTTTAACCCTGCGACCCTTCCTAAGTGACCCTCAACCTTCTATTGCGTTGGAGCGAGCCTAGTTTTGGTAGTGAGGTAACCCTTAACC
>JAMXBD010004683.1:0-48133 GCA_024138025.1 Combretum micranthum | reverse complement strand
TTCTTTCTTTCTTTGTAGCCTCCAACAATTGATTGATTGTGAGCAAATCATCTTGGTCTTGCTGAGGGGCATTAAGAAGGAGTTGTGGCTGTGGCTGTGGAGCATCATGAGTCACTGGGGTTTTATTTGAGTACTCTCCTCTTCATGATTTGTGGCTGCTTCTATTTACAGGCATAGAGAATAGTAAGTTTCAATATTATCCCATACATGATAAGGAGTTGGTGTAGTAAAGCTAAGGCTATTGCTTTTGGAAAGTTACAAACCCATTCTCTATTTTTGCCTAGCAAACGCTTGTGAATATTCCATTAACATACCTTATCCTTTATTTTTACCATGTTTTTACCAATTTTCATCCTCTACCTGCCTATGTTTTTCCTTCTTCCTGTATTCATTTTGCCACTGCTCCAGTGCACGCATTCTTCTTGTCGTGTCTTATCCATTTTCTCTCTTCTAGCTTTTGCTGTAGCCACTCTTTCTTCAACTTCTAAAATTATGCACTTAGGTGGTGCTTGATGAAGAGGTGTAGCATTTGAAACAATTAGAGTATCTACTAAAACTAGCTCTATGGTTGTTTCTCTTGGCTAATGATTGTTGTGGAGATGCCACTTTCTCTATTACATTTTCTCCTTCCTGCCTTGTTATGGTAGCTTCATTGGACTCTTCAATATGATGCCTATCTTAATTACCATTCTTTCTTCCAGCTCAATCTCTTGTACAACTTTTTGTACTAAGCTACTTTATAGCCTAAGGTTGTACTCATTATCAGAGTCTTCTGTTGAAGGAATAGTTAGATCATCTACTAAAACTGACTCCACCGTTGTCTCTAATACAACCGGCTGTGTTGAAACTTCATCCAAATTTAGATCCTTAGGAAGGATCATTCTTCTTTTCCTTTAGGCTGGTTTCGTTATTCTCTTCTTCTTTATTGGTGTAATGGGTATTGGAGCTGATTCGACAGCCTCCATTATTGCTGGTTGATGTAAAAGAATTGGTTGTGTTTGAACAGTAGCTTCATTATCCTCAGTAATATTCTGAGTAGGTGACTCAACCAACTGTTATAACGGTTCTGTGTTTGGGGTTTTTGTCAGTGGTGATGTGTATGGTTCTGTATGTACAAGGGATGAGTGTATTTGGTTTTCTGTGTGTATAGTTTTTATGTATGGTGTGGGTGATGTATGTATGTATGGTAATGAAGGTGGAGATGGTGGTCTGGCATCATTATCATCATCATTATCATCAGGATGTGACTCTGCCAAAACAGGTTATGGAGAGGGTGATTTGGATGTTGTAGGTTATGGAAGTAACTTTGAGACTACTTCTAAGATGTTGGACATCATCTGCTTCAGACTGTCTATGCCCTCCTTTGTACTTTTATCTAAATCAAGAAGTCTTTCCTTCATCTCAGTGACTTCATTCTCCAATCTGTAGAAGCTTGCTATAGAGGGTTGTTGTGTAGCTTTTGATGCAGAAGCTTCAGTTTGTACCATTGGGGGTTCTTCTTGTGGAAGGGGGAATTGTGGCTCATAGTTTTGTTGCCCAACTGGCATAGCTGACTCTTAAAGAGGTTGGGGCTCAACTAACGGGTCAAGGCTAAATCTTGGCTCTACCATGGTGCCCATTTCCACTATTCTCTAATCTCTAAAAGCTTTTCTTTGAAGCTCTTTATATCTATAAGCTAAATCAGCTAGCCCCTGCTCTAGCCACATTCCTAAATTTTTCAAAATCCTTGTGATCAAACCACCAAGGAATATTCCCTTGCAATTTAGTATGGCTTGATACTTCAGCCTACAGGCTACCAATAATCTTACATTTATTCTAATCCCCCTTACAATGCTAATTATAGGGTGCAACTCTGCTTCAGAGACTGTTGACCCTCCCTCCATTTTAGAAAATATGCTCTTAATGAGTAGATAATGAAGCATTCGCACACTCTTATTTCAAAATTTAAACCCTGTGGTCCTTAAAGGAGCAAATCTATCACGCCTCAAAAGGGGGCCTAGTAGGATTATATCTAAAGCTATCATATCACGTGTGCACCCATAATATGAGAATCGTCTTGTAAGTCAGAGTGTACAAGACTCTATTTATTTATCAATATTTATCATATAAATGATATATTATATTACTGGATTTCAATTATGGAATCCGATTTTCCAATTTCTACCAAGATCGTAGAGAATCGGTATCCCCTATAAAATGGTGAAAATGGGTTTCAAACTACAACTGACAAATTTCAAAATTTATCTAATTTACATTCTAAGTTTATCATATCCTATATTCTCTATCTTCAATAGAATTCGTTAGAGAAGCTCTTTTCACATATTTCTAGCCCAATCCCAGCTAGTATTAATCCTGCACAAAAACTGTTAGGGAGTGAGCAAACCACGAGCTCAGTGAGATAACTTGATCAAACCACACATCAATCAATAACAAACAAGTATAATTATCAATCATACACAATGCAACAATAAATCATATGCACATTACAAGCTTGGATGATCTAGAATCCAAAGCAGGATGGAGATTTACACCCTCCCATTAGGGTTGAAGGAACAGAATACTATGGCCCACCTACCCAAGAGAGACTAAGTATACAAAAAGCCACAATCCTCATTGTAGTTATCTTTTTATACTTTAGGCACTCAATTCCTGTTTTTAAGCCTTAGAAACTCCACTAAGTTTTAGTAATTTCATAGCGATACCATGGGTGGCGTCCTTCATTACCAGTTAGTTCCCATGGAATCAACGGAACAAAGATAATCTTGTGTAGTACTAATTAGGGGTGGGCACGGATCGATTTGGTTCGGTTTTTCCTAAAACCAAACCATAATTCACGATTTGTTTTTTTTTTCCATCCAAACCAAACCATTAAGTAAGGATTTGGTTCGGATTATAAATTTTTTAAATCATTAAATAACGGTTTGGTTCGGTTTGGATTACGGTTAAATAAAAATTTTAACTAAAAATTTTTCTTGTTCTAGTTTTTTTACATTTGTGTAGATTCTTAAATATTTATATCATTTTACAAAGTTGATATTATAAATCATAACAAAATACTTTATAAATTCATCATACTTTTAATTTATAGTTTTCTATAAAATCAATTGTCCACCAATAAAATACATTCACTAACCAATACATAGTAAGTCATAATTTATGACTTTTAATATAACCATCATGTCAATTATCTACCAACAATTTAGCTAAAATAAAAAATCATCTATCAACAAAATTCATCAATAAATAAAATGACCAGCTACAAAATATATTAAACAATTAATACATAGTGAAAGTTTATAACTGAATAAATAAATTTCATACTTTACAAAGTTAAAAGCTATTAAAAAAAATAATAGTTTCATCAACAAAAAATTACATATCATGAGCTTAAAAAAATTTTAAAAAGGACAAGTTGATTTTAATTAATATTCACGAAATAATAATATCAAATGAAATCATATAAACATATAGTAAAATATTATATTTTTCTAAAACGGTGTGGTTCGGTTTTACAGATTGGTTTGGTTTACCTTCTAAACCAAACCATAAATTTACGGATTGGTTCGGATTTGAAAATTTTCAAACCAAACCATGAAAAATAAACATATTTGCTGTTTAGATTGGTTCGGTTCGGTTGGCTTTTTTTGCCCACCCTTAGTACTAATAGCCTCTTGCCTAGAAAAATCATGCATTACCAGAGAACCGAAATACTAACACGTAGTAGGTTGCCACATACTCAAATGCAGTTTATGCAAATTATGCGATGCATGTCCATTTCATTTATAGTACCAGTAGTTGTTAATCAAGTTTAAGGCGATCATACTATTTACAGAGAAACATCAACATGCTTCATACAATATTTATCATACAATAGAATTATCACTTATATTATGATAATTTTGTCATTCAATCATACACCATGCATCATGCATTATCCCTAATCCCGCATGCATATCAATTGAATATATATTATTCCAAATGCAACTATACTACAAGCACAAACAATGTGATAAAGTCAAGTAACTCACTCGTGGTCCTTGCTAAATTGTTGTATAAGCTACCGAAAGTCTGGGAATTGATCTATTTTCCTATGAAAGGAAATAACAGAGATTCATTATTACGTCGTTCAATAATTTAATTGAATCCTTATAGGTGCCTAATTATTTTGTATCGGTATTTGATACGGTTTTTATTATTTGTATAAAGCTTTTTAAGGTTTTCACTCCTATAGTAAAGAATGTTTATCTATTATTTGTTTTCATTTTGCTTCTCTTGATCTTAATTGTTATATATATTTTTGTTTAAGGGGTTTGTCTTTTCCTTAAGTCCTACTGCTTTTGGTAGAAGATTTTTATTTATTAATTCTTTGCCTGTCAACCTTATCTATCTCTTAAATTAGTATTTTTATTTATTTAAGGGTATGTTCCAATATCTATACCTTTCAAAAATTATAAAATTGTATGTTTATGAAGTTTAGATATATCAAATTTTTATTATACTTCAATTTTATTTTTATTGTAAAACAAGCTAAGTTTAATAATATGATATTATCAGTAATATTAGTTTTGAAATGTTAATATCAGTATTAGTAATAAATAAAAGTATAATAATAACAAAAATTTTTAGACTTTTAGTAAATAATAATATTAGTGACAAAAATAATAATAGTATTGATGATAATATAAATAGAATGACCTTAAATAAATAATAACAGTATTAATAATTCTAATGACTGTTGATGAAAATTTCAATAATACTAAATACTATAATCAGTAGTAATAACAATAGTAATAATCATAATCATATTAATGGGAATAACAGTAACATTAATATTAATTTATTAAGAGTAAAAATTGAGTGAATTTCTAGTTTGCGACTTCTTGTTCGTTTTAAATCCGATTTCGCTGTATAAATAGTCGATTTGATAGTACTCTTCGATTACTTTCTAGTAGTGGAATTATTTTCAAGAAAAGAGACTTGTACATTTTTTAAATTTTTGAAACATACGTACAGGTTTCAAGTGAATCATGATAATCGTAGTCAAAACTTATTTTGATGATATCTAACTCATTTCTAGTCCGTTTTTTATGAATCAATAGTCATTTTGATAGTATTTTCTGAGTACAATCTATTGATAGGGTTGTTTTCATTAAAAAAGGTCATTAAAGGGGCAAAAAATGCAAGAACAGTCCACTACTTTCGTATAAATATGACAGCAATGATCCAATTTTTGTTTTTGCAATATCTAATTCATTTCTTATCTGTTTTAACAAATGAATAGTCGATTTCATAGGATTTTTCATGTTCTTTCCATTGGTGGGGTAATTTTTGGCTTATAACAAACACATCAATACAATTTATTCAATCTTCCTAGTCATTTACATGAGCTATTTAAAGTTTAACTTAGTTTTGTTGTAGTTTAGATATGGTTTTGGGTTTTCCTTTCTAGGATTTGAATTTTTACACTTAAAAATCTTCAAGTTGATGTATTTATATCCTAAATAGTCTAAATAACATCAGTATATGGTTACATCAATTTGATAAATTTATAAGACAAATTTCTATAGATCAAACATAATGAATATTTGAACTTAATATAATCCTTACCTTGATTGAATGATAGATGGGGTTTAGCTCCTCCTTCTTAATGAAAATAATTCTCTAAAGAGGAAGGTAAGAAGATGATAACTAAGGAAAAACTAATCTAGCTAAACTAGCATATATATATATACACATTTTTTTTCCTTACCTTGTTGAGCTTAGATTCCAACTTGAATTTATGACATACTAAGGGCTATTTAACTTGGTTTTTTATGTTGTTTGAAAGAGGGAATGGATGTTTTTTGGATGTGGCTGATGCTTGGATAGGATATAGGAAAAATATAGGGTTATATTTGCTTTAGAGCTCCTTAAAAGTTGCCTAAGTGAAGAAATATCCAAGGAGAAGAGGGTTGGTCGCAACACTTTTTGTAGCTAGAATTTCAACTTGTTGTTGTAGGGTTTATGAGCTAATTTAGTGTCTAACTTAAGGCTATATATATGTACTAAGGTTAGGCTAAAGTTAGGAGGCTAAGGAGGGTGTTTTGGGCTTGAAAAACCTGCAAATTGCAGTTGGGAATTTTTGTTACTAGTTTGGCTTATTTGGGTGATGATTTTTGCTACATTTTGTACAAGATTTGTGGCTGATTTTAAGGGAAATTAATTGCATTTGTTTGTTAACTAAGGTCATTTATGGGTGTAATTTGAAGGCTCAAGTTGCACAAAAATCGGGTTGAAAATCGTGTGAAAATAGAGGCCTAAAATCAAAATTTTCTGCTGCAGTGTTCTTGACATTTTGGGACAGATTTCTTCACTTGGTTTTTAACTAATATTTGGTGCTTGAAGTGTCCATATAGAGGCCTACTATTGGTGCTTATTTGTAAAAAAAAAAAAAAAAAAACTCAAGCAAGGCTTATTATTTTTATCAAAACAGAGCTTGAATTGGGAGTGAATGTTGGGCTGCTGCTCGGTAGATGAGGAACCAAATTGCAACCGATATCCAATGTGTTTTGAGCTGAAATTTTGTTACATTTAAGGTTGATCATATGTGAAGTTTTGTTGTTAGATTGTAGGTCATTTTCATGTTGACTATATGTGTTTAAATTTGGCAAATTGTTGGACGTAACTTGCATTTGTTGCAGCCGAGAAGTTCTAATTTGCACTCAAGAAGTCCCCTGTTCCACGTGAAGAATTCTGCACCATTTTCCATCGTGATGTATTCTGTTTGTGCTTGTTGATTTGCTTCTGTTTTAATTTTTTTACTTGTTTATTGTTTACTCAATAATAATTAACTAAAATATTAGCAAATACTAATTTGTAAACGTATATTTTATAATGATTAGATATAGTTTTATCGGAATAAAATTATCTAACTTCCTATAAAAACTCTAGATTGTTTGTATTAAAAAAATTATTTTAAAGTTTACACAAATAATTATTTTTAGTATTTTAATTTACGCGATTAAATTTTGCAAGTTCAAAAATTAAATTAGGAACCAAGTTTTAATGAATTCAGAATTCCCTAACAAGTAGTGTTTTGAAATTTTCATTTTAGATCTAGATTATTAATTATGATCGGTATTAGTATCTATTATGTATTTATAATGCTATTAATTCATCTTTAGATTATTGTTTTGTGCCAATGAGTTCTGTTAATAGACTATATCTTATTGGGCTTGAAATTTATGGCTACTTCTAGTTATATCTTGAATTATCAGTTCAAGATACGAAATCTCATTTTTGGTATCTATTAAGATCAAAGAAATTTTTTGTTCGGGTTTTAACTATGAATAAGCTTATTATGACTCATAGTTTATCCTAAGATTTTTGTTGAATCATATATTTGATATTAGTTTCACATTTGCTAATTTGTTCATTTTCTAGTTATAAAAATTATTAAAGGTTACATTGGCAATTTAAGATTTTAATTCCTAGAACATATAAATCTTTTAATTAGAATATTAGTGTAATTTAAATATTTATTTAAGATCTAAATTCTTAGATGTCAATCTATTTGTGTTCTTATTATATTTTTTGTAATTCTAGTGATTTATCTTTAGTCTATATTTTTATAACTTGTAGGTTCTAAAAATTAATTGTCTTTTATTGTGATTTAAATTTAAGGTTAGCTATGATTTATTGTTGAACTATTGATCATTTTACCAAATATTATGTTTTACTGTATAGGATTTATTTATACTAATTTGTTAATAACAACATATTTTGTCTAGTGTTACTTAAATATTGTTGTCAGGTTATAATAGTTTGGACACCATTATTTCATTATTTAACAAGTGTAGGATTTATTTTCTAAGTATTGAATTTAAGGAAAAAGAACTCAAGAATTTATATTAACAATTAGTTTATCGTTGTTTATAAATTATTTGAGATCATTGAAGTTACAGTTTGTATTTCAAAATTTTTATTAGTAAAGATTCTAATTCTTCTAATTATAATCAAATTCATTCACACTTTAACATTTTTAAATCAAGAGAAAAAAATTTGGAATGATTTTTATTACTTGTTCCAAATATTCAATATAATTCTATATTACATTTTTAGTATTTGTTAAAATCAGGTTATGTAAAATTAGGGGGATTATGAAATCTGCCTTCAATCTCCTCTTTTACAAACTTCTTAAAATCTCCTTCAGCTATCTCTAAGAGTAGTTCTTGAAATTCTAGTGTACCCAGATACCCTTCATCATCATATAGCCCCATGGCAAAGATGAATGTCCTCATTGGGACTTCTCTATATTCTCTAAAAGCATAGAACTTCACAACACTATATAAGCTAGGCACCCCTCCTTCCATTCTCAAACTAGCCATAAAGGCTAAGGTGGTGCCAACATAAAATTCCTCTTTAATCTCAAAAACTCATCCCCATACAATATCTTCAAAGTACTTCAAAAACTCTTCCTCCATACCAAAATTCCTTAACAAATTCTAGTTAACCACAACATTCTCTACTATCTTTTTTTGGGATAAAAACATATTAAACCTATCCCTATCCTCAAGAGATAAATTTTCGAGAGCTTAGGTACTTACATGGAATTGAGTTTGTTGTCTTTTTTGTGCCATTTGTTCTGCAAAAAGATTACATATATTAGTTTAGACTTACTTATACTTGAAACACATATTTCTATTTTGCTATCATCATTTTGAGTAATCAGAGACAAACTAGGGTTTCGACAGAACTAATAAGTCCGAGGAAAAAACGAAGTTTGTAACTACTTAAACAAAGTTTTAAGAGCAACATTACTTAACAAACTACTTTAAAAATAAAAGTTCATCACTTTTATCAAGTTCATACAGAAATCTTGAAAAACTTAAAAATCTGAAATATAAAGCACATTCTATAATAACAATGAAAAATAGAAAAGAAAGAAAGTAAAGAACATACCTGAGATGATTAAAGCTTTGATATACTTGAAGGTTTTGGGATTTTCGGTGAAATGTTCGTGAGTGCAAGTAAATTCTTTGAGTGCAAGAATAATTTTTATATCGAGTGCAGAATGAATGGTCTCTTTTCCTTTTCAAAAGTTTTTAAGAGCCAAGCCAGAAAACGACAAAACGTGTTATTTTATTTATTAATTAAAGACTAAAGAATTAAAGAATAAATGATACTCGACTTAAAAACAAAGTCATGGCTTATTTGAAAAGAATTAAAGAATGCGAGGGCTAAGATTCCTTTATTTTCTTCACAAAAAGAATTTAACATTGTTGAGACTCAAATGGGAGGGCTCGACGATGAGGCTCAACTTTTATTTTTCACCTCAAAATTGTCGAGGCTGAAACTTATACCTGCACAAAATTTTCACAAAATAATATAGAACTTCATTCATCAACCATTCCACTCAAACACAAAAATAATTCATTTCATTCATCAGAAAAGAGTTTTACACATTGTTCTAGGACCACTTTCGTCCTATCAAACATATTGTCATCCTTCAAATCTCTTCTCAAAACATCCAGATTAGTCTATCAAACAAGAACAAAGGAAAACAAAAGATGCAGGATAATCATTCTAAAAATCATCCTTACTTCGTTTGATCATGTGGATTAGGCTCAGTGCTTAAAGGTAATGATCCTGAAGGTCTCTCTGAAAGAATTTTGGAAATTTGGCCAAGCTGGTTCTCTAAGTTATGAATGGCAGCAGTATATGATTTCTCAAGGTAGCATCTATTGTCACACCCTATAGGGTAACCCAAATGTAACAGTTCACCACATTCCAGATAAGACTCACGAATTACCACCTTAGTCCTTCGGGAGTCTTGTATACAATACTTGAACCGATGGAGTTAAAAAGTTTAATTTGGCATTCAATAGCATTAGAAAATAAATCAAAACACGTATATAATTAGTTACAAAATCTAAGGGGCATTCCCCGGTAAAAAAATATTGTTTAAAAGGTCTTTTACAGTCATCCAGAGTCTCTTGGTTTTCTACGGAAGTCTAAACAAACTTGAATACAACTTCTAGAGGAAACACACAACTCCAAGACCTATCTGTAAGTTACCTCGGTCTAAGCCATATGAATCGGTGCTGCAATAAATAAAAACTATAAGGACGTAAGCTATACTAGCTTAGTGAGTGAGAACTTCTAAGATCACAATTATAACACATCAAACAAACAAGTGATTAGTCAAACAAGTCATATGCATCAAACATATGAAATAAACAAACATATGAGCAGCCGGAAATCATATGTGGATGGACTTGCTTCCTTCATCCCGGGTTAGTAGATTAACGAATACCATGGTACTACTCAAATATGCCGTTTAGGATCACGGTCAACCAACTTATAAATTCGTTTGTGGATCACGATTAACCAACCCATTAATTCGTTTATGGATCACGATTAACCAACTCTTACATTGTTTAGGATCATGGACAACCAACCAATGCTAATGCTCCATCCCCATTTATGATATGAATGAGTCCATATTTATTTTCAATTCTAAATAGTCAATTATACCAATTCTTTAAGTGATCAATTAATCGCAGACAGTCAATCCTAATTCATCTATACAAGCAATAGTTAATCACCTGACTTCGATATTCTTACATTCCATTTCTCATATCAACAACAACCATACAAAATTCCCATTTACCCACATCATGCATATCCATTTTATCTTTACCAAATATCTAGTGCAACTATCATTACAACCATATACAATAAATGAAATCGGAAGTGATACTAACTCGGCCATGGATCACCGGTTTTTTAGTGAAAATAATCTGGTGGTAGAGAATCGTCGGTTTTGGAATCACCTAAAAAGGAAGAAATACCCTAATAAGTATTTCATCACTTAATTAATCCAAACTATATATCAAAACTTAGTAAATTCGTAATTCTCGTCATTTGCAGAAGTCCCGACTTAAAACGGCCATAACTTAGTCATTTTAACTCGGAATTTCGAAAATTATATATCAATTTCTATCTAATTCAAAAGATCTATCTAATTCTAATATTATATTCAAGTTTTGAAAATGTTTGGTCACGAAAAAGTAGGATCAGTTCTGATCAATAACAATCTTCCAATTCCGAAAATAGTTTTGTAAATGTTTGAAATGTTTCTATTTTAAAAATCAATTATACATGCAATATTAATGATTTCCTATCATGAATGGCATTTTATGAGTTAATGTATGCATACCCTTGACAATATTTACTAAAAGGAAATTTTAGAAACTTTTTATTTTGCAAGACTCCAAGAATATTTACTTTTAAGAAAACTAGTTTCCTAACTTTGATAAATCTCTTTTGTTTTGGAATTATTTCTTAGGAATTTCTAGTTATCTTTGGTAGAATTGAGTCTTCATTATATCTATTACTTAGGACCTTCATTTCTACATAAAAATTCCCATTTTATACTTTGTAAACATGTTTTCCAAAAGGGTTTATTCCAAAATCCGAATTTTTGGAAATCTTAGTTTTTGAATGTTTTCTTTAAGAAAAACTTGTTTAAAACATTAAAAATTAAAGCTTTATCATACCTATCCCTTGAGGACTTCATTCATTAAATAAAACTTTCATTTTGAGTTTGGAAAATAGGTGTTTTTAAGGCAATATCCCAAAATTACCAATTTCTTAAGTTGAGTAGTAACTCAAAATTTCCTATATTATTTCTACTCTTTTTTATATTTTTCTTATCAAATCTCATTTCAATTTATAAAAATCATTACTTAATGATTTTATTACCTATACCTTTCAATTTTCATATAAACATAAGTTTTAGAGTTGATAAAAGAGTTTTTAAAACATGGTTTTGAAGTCATACGAATTTTTCATTTGGACATTTCAAACAAAAGTTTTTCTTTTTAAGTTCCTTGTCTTATCAACTAAAGATCTACTAACTGCCATATTTATATATACAAGACAAAACTTTTATGAGTATTAATGCATTAAAACAAAATATTCATGAGATCATGAATGTCAAGTATAACATGAACATCTAAATGCTAGATCTACTACTTATGATGCATGAAATGAAGTTTGAAAGCGTGAACATGGGTTTTTATGCAAGATCTCTACTTTACTCTACTATTATATGCATGAACATGAAGATAATCCAATCAAAACTCATTTAAACACAAGATCTACTCTTGTGATGGCTTGATATTCATGTATTAGTATTTTCTTATCCCTGGCAAGTGCTCATGGGGACTTTAACATGAAAATACTCATGAATAATCTTGCCATTGCAATATTTAATGTAGGAAAGGTTTAGGATTATCATCTAAGGCTTGAATCAAGCGAAAAATGAAGAAGAAAACAAGCTTGTGTGAGTGTGTGTGGAAGTCACAGCACAAATGGAGAAAAGAGAGAGAGTTTGTGAGTTTTTGCAATAAATGAAAATGAATGAAACAGAGAGAAAGTAAAAGATTATATATAGTAAGTAAATTAGGGTTTGTTTTTATTATAAAAAGGAAGAAAAATAAAACAAATTATGGCACGGGGGGGGGGGGGGGGGGATGGGGGGGTGTGCGTGGTTCATGAGAGGGAGAAAGAGGGAAGAAGTTGAATTTGTTTTGTTTAATAATTTATATAATAATAAGTCTTTAAATGTAATAATTTTTAAGAGACAAATTTTCATTGGAAAAGAAAATTTAATTGAGTGTTTATAAGGATGTAAGAGTAGGGAGTGGCTTGTGAGTGTAGTAGATTGTATTTGTGAATAGTAATGAATAGTAAACAAGACAATTACTTTACCGGTAGTAAAGAAAATACGAGAAAAAAGCTATATTCGTAATTTTTATAAACCGAAAAATTATAAAACTTATATTTTTGAAATCTTTAGTAAATTTCGGTTCTAAAGAGTATTTTGGAATATTTTTCTGAATTTCTAGTTCCAAGGCTTGCTTTTCTATAATGGATCTCGGGAAGGCCCAAAATAGACAATTTTTTGAAATCAAAACTTTTTATGGTTGGAAATATACTTTAAAACAACATCCCACATTAAATTATTTTATAAAAGTTATTTTAGTTTATAATCGAAGGAAAGCCGAATCCAGGGTTCCTAGATTTCTCTCTCAAGTTTAAGCTAATCCGGTTTAGGGTTTTGGTTTTCGGTTTCCAAAGTTTACTTGTTTATTAAGAAAACCGGAGTTCACATCTATTCCATGCTGCCTATTCTCAGAAGCTTTGATAAATTGAGAAACTAAATCTTCAAGAGATTGTTTATTTCCTAAATAAGTTCCCAACCTTTGTACTGGTGGTTTCTGAAAATTGGGTGGGTTCAATTGATTTTGAAAATTACTATTACTCCACCAAAAATTTGGATGGTTCCTTAACCAGGATTGTAAGTATTACTGTAAGGGTAAGGCTTTTGGCCAGAAAAATTATTCACAAACTCACAACTCTCAGAGGTCATTCCTTCAACATTTTGGTTAGATAAATCAGGAATCATATTTACTTGGTTTCTCCCAACAGACAAATGTTCGACTTTTCTGCTTAAAGCCTTAATCTTAGCAGTTAAAATTGACACAGGATCAATCTCAAAAACTCCTCCTGATCTCTTCTTTTTAGCTCTCATAGATGACCATTGATAATGGTTGTTAGCCATATCTTCAAACAGATTTAAGCACTCCTCAAGGGATTTATAATTCAGACTTCCTCCAGCAGGTGCATCTATTAATTGCCTAGTCCCATAATTCAATTCATTATAAAAGGTTTATACTTGGGTCCATTCAGGCAGTCTATGGTGTGGGCATCTTGCTAGCAACTTCTTCCATCTCTCAAAAGCTTCATACAATGTTTCAAAGTCCATATGGTGGAATGAAGCAATGTCAGCTCTCAACTTGGCTGTTCTAGAGGGTGGAAAATATTTCCTCATAAAATTCTCAGCCATTTGTTGCCAAGTGGAGATGGAGTTCTTTGGCAATCCATTCAGCCATTTTTTTAGCATTCCCTCCGAGGGAAAATGGGAATAATATTAACTTAATTGCATCCTCAAACACACCATTTATCTTAAATGTATCACATATCTTCAAAAACTGCTACATATGGCTATTGGGATCCTCATCCTATAGTCCATCATACTGGACCAATTGTTGGACCATTTAGATGATATTGGGTTTGATTTCAAAGTTGTTAGCAGCAACCCTGGGTCTGTTGATGCTAGTATTGGCTCCATCTAGGTTGGGTCTGCAAAAATTGATCATTGTTCGGGGTTGGTTTACCTTAGGCTATTCATTATATTCCTGGATTTCACCGTGGTCAGCCATTTTTTATTGTTTGATTTTTCAACCTATATGTTATGGTTCTGGATCAAACGAAAAGAAGAATTTAGATTGACTCCTAGTCATACGCCTGCATTTTATTTGAAAATAAATAAGAAGAAAACAAAATATACAAAGAATGAACGATAAAAGAATAAAGAATCAACAAAACAAGAAACAAGTATATACATTAAAAGAATTAAAGAACTGATAAAAAACATAAATATATACAGCAAATGTACAAAAAAGAAAATAAACAAACAATATATACAAAAACAAAAAGAAGGTTAGCTCAACAAACATATACAAGATATTTACAATGTTAAAGCAGCTAGAACGACAAATGAAAATTGATTTCCACTATTGACCAATTGGGCTTACCCAAAAAAAAAAAAATTTGAATCCAACACCATTTCCTGGCAACGGCACCAGAAAACTTGGTTGGTATTATTGTTTAATTGAATTCAATTCATACTGATCATTGATCGAGTTTTTCAAATTTATAAATGTTTTCTAAATCAAGTTCAATAACTACGGTCTCACAAGGCAAGTGCACCCAAGGGAATGGTTAGCAGCTAGTGTGCTTCTAACTTCACCCATTGTCTAGCCAAAGAAAGGTTTAGAAAAATCATAAAGAAAAAGGAACGATGCTAAGTTAGGAATATTCACAAACGTTTAATGAGTAAAATAAGAAATAAGCCTATAACTTATATGAAACAATAGCTCAAGGTTACTTCACCAATTCCTTATCAGAATGATTTTTTAAAAGCAACAAACTTCTTAAAAGCTGTTTGAATTGTGTGTATATACCGTCAAATTCTCTAATTTAAACTAAAGCTTCTCTAGAAGTCAATAATTCTAATCTAGCTGAAACAAGTAATATGAAATTCCAATTAGACCCGCTAAAGAATAAGAATCCATTGTTTAAAAAAAAAACAACTCAATGAATTTTTAAAACAAATGATGGAAAGTCATCACCCATTCATCGACAAAAGATAATTAGGATCGACTCCATTAGCAACCACAGATCTATTCAATTGAATGATCTCACAATCTATCCAATTGAAATCAATCGTGGATCTAAAAGAGTGCACCACTTCTTTAAAACTACAAGTTTAAGTTCAAGTCACTAATTACAAATACTCAATCAAATTAACTTAAAAGCGTATTTGAAATCATGCTGAATTAGGAATTAGATTCGTAATCCCTAAGCTGTAGAAGTTTATTTCTTCATGGATTTATCAAAATAAGCATGAATTAGAATAGATAAAATAGATTCGAAAGATTAATCAATTAATTGCTCAGAAATTCATAGAAATTATAAACATCGAGTTATATTAATTTTACCCAGAAAACAAAAGAAATTCTCAAGTAAAAAGAAATAGAAATTCTTTTACCCAGGAATCCTTTAGAAAACTACTCTATGTTAATACTGATTTACACTGTTAGTACACACTTTACAACAGACGCTTGCACGTTTATTTATAAGCTACTAAGCACAGAAAACATGGCCTACTTTATTGACACGTGGCAAATTGTTTGTAACAGAATTCGTGATACTTTCCATGTGCTCATATGATCTAGGAAAACACTTGTCAAGGGTCGCATATGATCTATTGGTTGAGGCTTGTATGAAGCAAAATTAGGCTCGACTTCAGGAATTTCTAAAGTATACTGTGCGTTTTTGTCCATTGCTCTATTAATGGTGAAATTGAGAAAGTCGAGGCTCGTATTACTGAGGCTCGAGACAATTCTGATGAAGAATTGGTTTGTGAAAGCACTTGTCAAGAGTCGAGATTTGAGGCTCAACTTTGAGGCTCGATAATGTGTTTTCTCCAGAATGATGCTCGATCACTTCGACTGAAGTCAAGGGTCATGTTAAGGGCTCATAGTTAAGGCTCAATAGACCAATTTTTGTTGTTTTTTTCCTTTGTTTAGCCTTGGCTGTGACTTTACAGGACTCGACTTTTGCAATCTTTATTTTACTTGTTGTTTTTGCTCCAAATCTGATTTTAAACACTTTGATTATTCCTCATTGGATTCTAAGAGCTTCAAAACAACATTATTTATCAAAAACATCAATTTTACAGGGTTTTTATATGAAATTCTTAGCATAATGAGCTCAAAATCCTATGAAAAATATAGAGTAAAAATGACTTACCACCAGACCGACTTCATTCAGCAAGGATATCTTCGACAGTTTTGCCAACATTTGAGTTGACCTTCACATTCGACTGTTGACTTATTGCGTGTTGGATCTTCTATGTTGGGGTAGTATGGCTTCAAAACAATTACATAGAAGAAATGATGAAATTTCAACCATTTGGGTGGCTCCACTCTACAGACAACTTTTCCAATCTTAGCAATGATAGGGACTAGACCAATGTACTTGTGCATGGGTCTATTGTTATTATGCTTCAGAGGTCTAAATCTGGAAAAAGCCTGATGAGTACCTGATCGCCAACATTAAAGTCCCTGGGTTTGTGCTTCTCATCTGCCCACTTCTTTGTGTGATTGGAAGCTTTCTTACGATAAGCCTTAGCAACTTCGATTGTCTGCTTTCAATCCTTCGTAAACATATAAGCATTTGGGCATTTCCCAGTACATTGTCATGGGATGAGAGTTTCACCTCTCAAAGAGTTCTTTTGTGGCACTCGACCATCCATCGCATCGTCGTTTATTGCTAATCTGGATAGCAAAGCTAGTATTATCTTCCCTTGATTTCCCAGGTCTTTTCGTAGCCCCACGTTCTCATAAGTAGCGCCTTCTTGACTTTGGCACGATCCCACATATGTTTAGGACTTTCTTAACATAAGCCTCAGCAACTTTGGTTGTTTGCTTCCAATCTTTTGCAAACATATAAGCATTTACGCATTTCCCAGTACATTGTCATGGGATGAGAGTTTCGCCCCTCAAAGAGTTCCCATGTGGCGCTCGACCATCTCTCACATCGTCATTTATTGCTAATCTAGATGGCGAGCTAGCGTTATCTTCCCCTGATTTCCTAGGTCTTT
Organism: Combretum micranthum; assembly: GCA_024138025.1. Classification (NCBI taxonomy): domain Eukaryota; kingdom Viridiplantae; phylum Streptophyta; class Magnoliopsida; order Myrtales; family Combretaceae; genus Combretum; species Combretum micranthum. Next base: position 30,855 of record JAMXBD010004683.1, on the reverse strand, counting down.
CCGTAGCCTTACATTCTCATAAGTAGTGCCTTCTTGGCTTTGGCACGATCTTACATATGTTTAAGAGGTTCAACTATCTCAAACTACTTGCGGTCTGCCTTAGCCTTATCAGAAGAGCAACATCAACTGCTAACTAGTTTGTTATCAGGAGGCTAGACCCTCCTTTAAAGATAACCCACGCTACGAATTAGGGTGCAACTGGGCGAGTCATTATAGAGTAACTGACCCGCCCGACCCGTTAAAAACCTTATTAGGTTTAACCCTATAAGGTTTGACCCTATAAGATTATATGATGGGTTTGGTAAAAATTTGTGTGACCTTATAGGGTCACGGGTCCAATCCCGGTCATCGTCATTACTCTATAGGGTCAAATTGACCTACTTATTAAAAAAATATTTTTCATAATATCAAAATTTGGTTAATGAGAAGGGTCGGGTCGGGACCATGACCTTATAAAAGTGGGTTTGGGTATTGTACATAAAATCCTATAGAGTATCTGATCAAGTTTGAGTGACCTAATAGGGAACTGGGTCGAGTTCTAGTATATATGACCCATCCCAAACTCCCCTTTGGTTGCATTCCTACCACGAATAAACGATCTGTTGATGCCACTCATAATGCTATTCCAACTAGTTTGTTCACGGGTGGCTATTCCAACCTATTTGTAAATTTTATTAATAAATTTAAGATAAGCTTGTGCTTATGACATACGATAAATATACATTCACAAAATGGAAGTGGGTCTTAACTCCACATTAAATCTTCACCAATATATTACATATTCATTATGTCTAAAAAAAACCCTTTTCAAAGATTTAGAATTTAAAATCTTCATTTCAAATATATAGAATTAAGGACACATGAACTAAATATAAAGGCCATATTTGTAATTTATCAACAAAGTTATTGATTCTCATTTGAAGCTAATAGCATTTTTCTATTGAAATGAAAAATAAATAAAAAATTGTCTTTTAGGTATATTGTTTGTACCAAATACTATACATAATCAAGATTCAGGAAATAAGCAAACTGTACAATATAGATAGGTTCGATTTTATAAAAATAAGCAAACAGTAATTTATTGTTCGATATTTAGTTGAGTCTAATGAACCATACCGTGCCCACTGCACATACTATGTGCATATATTTTTTTCTTACGTAATGGTATTTCTGCTTGGTCAGATGTTTTGTTCTAGATCCATAAATTTGTTCTGAGTCAATGTAGCTGTGACATTTACTTGGTTCATTTTCATTTTTTGTCCCAAGATAATTTTTTTGTTCTGGGGATAAGAATGTCATAGGTATGTATAATTTATTCTAGGCATCTATTTTTGTCCCAGGAGAAAGAGGTAGGCTCATTAAGCCTTTTTTTTTTCTGGATGTACTAGATTCATATATTTGTCTCAGGCTAGTTTTTTTTTTTTTTTTTTTTTTTTTTTTTTTTTCTGGGATAAGAGTGTCCTAAGTATATATAATTTGTTCTAGACATTTGTTTTTGTCTTGGGTGAAAGTGGTAAGTTCATTAAACCTCTCTTTTTTTTTTCCAGACGTACTAGGTTCATATATTTGTCTCAGTCTAGTCTTTTTTTTTTTTTTTTTCTGGGGATAAGAATGTCCTAGGTATATATAATTTGTTCCAGGCATTTGTTTTACACTGGGTGAAAGTGGTAGGTCCATTAAACCTTTTTATCTTTTTGGACGTACTAGGTTCATATATTTGTCCTAGGCTAGTTTTTTCTTTCTTTTTTTCTTTTTTTGGGGGGATAAGAATGTCCTAGGTGTATATAATTTGTTCTAGTCATTTGTTTTTTTCCCAGGTGAAAGTGGAAGGTTCATTAAATCCATTTTATTTTTTCGGATGTCTCATCCCTTAAATAAAGCCCATTTTCACAAGACATAATTGCTCCGTCACGTCAATGGAGGGAAACTCTTCGTCTTCCTTTTACTACAAATCTACACATGAAGTCGTAGCTTATAAAACCCTCCTCCAACAAAAAAAAAAAAAAAAAACACAACGGAGACACCATGAAGTTGCTTTTTTTTCTTTTTTTTCCTTACCTTGTTCATTTGAAGGGTTTTGATCAAATCTAGTTGTTGCGAGTTTAACATTTTACACATGCAAGACAAATTTCCTGACATACAATCAGAGTTCAATGAGTTGATCAATAGCTCCTCCTCGAGGACTTTCTTCAAAACACTTCGCAAGAATATCTGCACCTACTTAGCAGAAGTGCTTAGAAGGTTTCGTGTCCCACGATGTTCGCATAGGGCATTGGTGTCCAACGATGAAGAGGATAGTTTTATGAAGCTTATGCGATAACCTCTCCCAGCGGTCACGTCAAATTTTGTCGCCTCCTCAATCAAGGGTATATTCTTTGAATATTCATCTCCCGTGATCATCAAAAGTTCCATGTATAATATTGAATCACATTCATTTTAGGACGTAGAACAATTGGGATCATCTGTTCTTCCAAACCATTGATAGTTAAGTTTACACGAAAAACTATCAAGCATCTGGTTAACCACTACCTGAAGTCACCGTTTACAGACCCACGCATAAAGGGACGTAGGAAAAAACACGGCTCCATCACCAACAATTCCTGACCGTTGAAAGCTTCCACTTCATCGTAGTCACCGCTAGTAAGAAAATGGCTCGTAACTCAATATTAAGGGTATGTTTTTACAGTGAATCATCGCTTGGTCTTCTATTAATGAATTTAACATGTATGCTATTGATTATTGATGTTGTTTTCACATAGTTTGTGAAGGAAAATTTTCGGAAAGGCAAGGTTCATCCTCCATTCCCCATGCTGAATCTGGAGGAGATGGTCATTGTTAACTATGCACTAGATACCAGCCTCTCGGGAAGGTAACACTATTATTGTAATGTCCTTTCTCGTTCATTATATCCCAGGTGTAGTCATATGATCTAAGTTGATTAGTGCTAGGAACGGATTCAAGTTGTCCCAAGTTTATTTGCTTGTCCTGGGTCATCATATGTCCCAGGTGTATTAATATGTTCTAGGTTGTCAGTGCCAGGTTTATATTCAAGCCATATGTTCTATTTTTTTATTAGTGACAGGTGTGGATTCAAGTTGTCCCAGGTTTATTTACTTGCCCTAGGTCGTCGAATGTCCCAGGTGTATTAATGTGTTCTAGGTTGTCAGTGCTAGATCGATATTCAAGCCATGTGTTCTATTTTTTTTTATTAGTGCTAGGTGTGGATTCAAGTTGTACAGGTTTATTTACTTGCCCTAGGTCGTCGAATGTCCAAGGTGTATTAATATGTTATGGGTCAGCAATGCTAGGTCTATACTGAAGCCATATGTTTTATTTTTTTTTATTAGTGCCAACTGTGGATTCAAGTTGTCCTAGGTTTATTTACTTGCCCTAGGTCGTCCAATGCCCTGGGTGTATTAATATGTTCTAGGTTGATTGGTGCCACCTCTATTCTTTTGGATTATTGATTCGATTTTGTTTATTATATACCATGCCGATGATATCATATGCCTGTTTTTAAACTGTTATGGTTATCACATGGCTGGTTTTGCTTGTTTTTATCGCCAGTGAGACACTCGTGGATATGGGATTCTTGCAACTACCTCGGTCTGACTTAAGGTGCTTTAAGTTAGATGACTGGATAAATGGGAGCATAAGTATTACCTAATGTGACTGTTTTCATTCCTTGTACTTGTGTGCCTACTTTGCTGATGGGTTTGAACCTATTTATGATGTCTTGGTTATCGATGCATTTACATTTAAATAGATGTATATGGTGAAAGTATTAGATCCTTTCCAGCAAAGGTGGTTCTTGCCCTAGCTTGCATTGATGAGAACATCATTAACCATCTACGCAATCTTCTTTCTACATACATTGCATTTTGTGACTATCTCCTTATTCAATTGACTTCATTTGTGTAGTAAATTGCACAGTCAAGTGGTAGTTTCTCGTCATGCCTAACATCTTACAGTGGCAAGTTTATAGTCGATATGGATAAGTGCCATAAGGTTTGCAATTACACACAAGTGAAAGTGGTTACCATTGCCTTTGTATCTTCTCACACATGTCATATTTTTCTTAGATTTTAATCCCAGTTAATGTGGATGAGAACCACTGGCTAGCAGTGGTGTTATGCTTACATCAACAGTGTGTCCTCGTCTTCGACACAATGCACCCCGCCAGATGGAAGAAATCAACTCGAGAGAGAGAACTTTGGATCTTCAAGTCTATCTTTGAGTTTTGTCATTGCATTATGGAATAAACATTGTTGATATAACTCTCAACTGATCTTTGTAGCTTGAAAACCTAAACAAACTCTTTGAAGAATAGACCTTTAGTGGCCCACATGCCCAAAGGGATACATGGAATGAGACCATCAATCAGTGGGAGTTTGTTTACCCAAGCTAAATTCCAAACCAAGTGGCCCACAACGACTTGTATGTCTACAACTCAGTCAATAAAATCCCTTTGCATGCATTATATTTAATATGCCTAAGCTTATGTTCACATGATATGTAGTAACAATTGTGGGATTTATGTGATGAAGTTCATGGAAGCATCGGATTTTAAGCAAGATCTGTCAGGCTTGGTATGTCCATCATGTATTAACATTATGTCTTTGGATGTGTTAATTCATCATATTCGTATTCATGGTAGAGTTTGCTTATTTCGTATAGGTGGCTTCATATCATCACTGACGGAGAATGTTGGCATCCTTATTGTTATGAGGCGGAAACAAGTTGAAGGAGGAGATCATAGCAAAGGCCACAACATACCTCCACAAGAGATGATCACTTGGAAATATTGCTTTTCACATAGAGTATGTTTGAACTCTCGTTTTTGTCACCTATTTTATTTGTGATGCTATGATCATCATCATCAAAATCATGTTATTGTTATTGCTGCTGTTGTTGTTATATGACACGATGACAAGTGTCTTGGATTACATTTTTATATCTTTTACTTATGCATTAATCCTTATACATTTGCCCACTAATTGCAATTGCTTTAAAGAGATCCTATTCTTTTTTACTATGCAAAGATGAACAATGTAAATTCTTCACCTTTGGCACAATCTGAGATTCATGATATTATATTGGGCATTGAGATTACCATGCCTTTTCAATAAAGATAACAAATTGTAGAAATTGAGAAACAAGTATGTTTTGTTTTTGCCACATTCCACATGGTACTTACATGCTATATGTATTTGAATTCATTCTTACAAAACCTGTTTACTTTTTTAGGCCATTGAAGGAACTCAACATACAACAATCATATCACACACCACTAATGTCCATGGAACATGATGATGAGGTGATTATGACTACCATATGTCCACAGGAGCAAAGTTGCATTCGAATCCAAAATCGACTGGCATGTTAGGGCAATATGTCAATTCAAAGGACATGTAGGTAGGAATTCACTCTAATTCCCTAAGTATTTTACCTCTTGTTGTGAGAAAACTTTTCATTTCTTTTTGCTTCTACGAACCTGTGATTAGTGATGACCCTAGGTTATGCAATATCTAAATCCACTAATCATGATGCAGAGACGAAGTTGACATATATCATGCCGAAGAATATATTGAAGAAGTTCATTTGTATAGTATATCTTTGGGCATATATTGTTGGGTATTTATAGCCATCCAGATTATCCCGTAGATTAAGCAAATTCGATGTATTGCCATGCCACCTCGCTGGGAACACACTAGTAGGTTAATCTTCCAAGTTCTCTTCCTGGAAGACAATTCTTGCATGACTTGGAGCCATTGAGATGGATGCATACACAATCAAATAAGCTTAGTTATCACTACAGGTATGAAGTGTTCTAATTCTCCTACTTTATGCTTGATTATGAAATGTTAAATTTACATAATTTGTTGTTACGTAAGCTTGGTGTTGTAGGATTTAACAACTCATGCTTGAATTTTGGAGAGTAATAAATAGTGGGATGGAGAGAAGTGTATAAACTTAAGTTGTAGTTTCACCCCAGGTTCTTGCACTTTAACTACATAAAAATTGACATCATCAAGTTATGAGTTGGGACGTATCAAAGGACACTAGAAGCAACATGTTTATCCTCTAATTTATTTATGTATTTATATGTTCTCCAGGTGCAAAGGATCATTTCATGAGGATCTGAAATCTATATGTTGGACCTTGACAACAACATCATATTATTGAAATTTTCATAGTCCATCACCCTTTATGTATTCAAATTGTCTGATGTAACTAGTTTTTAATTTGTTGTAATTTATGGAATTGTCTGATATATTAAAAAAGTTGTTGTAACTTGCTGTAATGTTTTGTAAAGTTGAATGGCGGTTGGGTTTTACTTGTTAGTGAATGAAAGGTATTCACTTAAACATCATTTCCATGATATTAACTATTAAGTAGACTGTTTTTGTGTTATATAAGTGTAGGGAATGATAGAAAACCAAATCCATTTCAAGGAGTTGTTTACTTTAATATTACTTTTATTACATACAGACTATTGGAAGGGAATAAGGGAAAACCAATTCCATTTGTGATCATTCATCAGGTTGGTTTGTTTGTTCTAAGAATAAGGTCTTTCTATGTTATGTGTTCTAGATTGTCCTAGGTTGACATATATGTCCCATGTCCTTTGAAAGTTGTAGGTTGTCATATGTTCTAGGTCATAGTAAATGTTCCAAGTTGGTTCATTTGTTCTTGGTATCTAGGTCTTCCTCTGTTTTAAGTTCCTGAATGTCCCAGGTTGCCATATGTTCTATGTCCACGAAAATATTCTAGGTTGGTCCATTTATTCTAGGTATCTGGTCTTTTTTTGTTTCATTTTTCCAAAATGTCTCATATGTTCTAAGTCATAGTAAATGTTACAGGTTGGTTCATTGTTTATAGGTATCTAGGTCTTCTTATGTTCTAAGTTCCTAATTGTCTCAGGTCCTTAGTAATTGTTCGAGGTTGGTTCATTCGTTCTTGGTATAAGGTCTTTTATATTCTGGGTTCCTAAACATCTTAGGTTGCCATATGTTTTAGGTCAGGATAAATGTTCCAGGTTGGTCCATTTATTCTAGGTGTTGGGTCTTCTTTTGTTTTATTTTCCAGAATGTCTCATGTGCTCTTGGTCATCGTAAATGTTCTAGGTATCTGGTCCTCTTGTGTTTTAGTTTCCAGAATGTCTCATATGTTCTAGGTCATAGTAAATGTTCCAGGTTAATTCATTTGTTCTAGGTATCCAAGTCTTATGTTCGTGTTATTTCATTGGTTCTAAGTTTGCAGGTCTTTGTATGTCTATACTAATGTATCGAGTGTTTATGATTTTGACAATACCATGCTTTTCTTGTTGACTGCAGATATAATGGACTCTATGTTATCTAGGAAAGTTTTAAAGGGGAAGGCTATCGTAGATAGTGGAAGTAGTCAACGTTGGGGTATCAATCAAAACACCAGGGAAAGTAATGAGGAGACTACATTTATAGGTAACGAACAACCAACTATTAGTGGTACAGATGTCAGAACCTATAGATTTTTAACTGCAGATGATATTCGATCATTTGAGTTTTCTTCATGCAGTAAAGCAGATGACTTCTACAGAATGTATGCTATATCAATGGGATTTAATATAAGAAGAGAAGATCAACGTAGAGTAAGTGACGGATGTGCGACCATACAGCATTGGGCGTGTAGTAGGGTAGAGACGTCAAGAAGTGGTTCTACAGAAAATAGCTTAGTGCATTGACGCTCTGTTACACGGATGAGCTATTTGGCTACTTTCAAAATTCTGTTAGAGCATGACAACATGTGGAGAGTGAGCTAGCCATATTCATATGCCTGACTAGTATCACCACCACTGACCCACTCCCTGGACAATTCATTACAACCACAGGGCCTACCTCTACTAATGGCTTACTATTTATTACTATGCCTTAAGTAGCCCCGATAGCCGATTAGTCTTCCTCACACTAGCTACCTCTCGATTAATATCATGGCCTACTACAACACCGCTAGCCACAACACTACGATAACATCCACAGCAGCAGCCTTTTTCTAGTCACAATAATATCGTAGTAGTGTCAAACCTTACATGTATAGGCATTACCCTTAGCATAAAATCACTACCCTTGGCATAATTGCCACCTTTTGCATGCAATGACCACATTACAATTATCTTATGGTATATCCTCAAGCTAAGTCTAGCAATGTCAGATCTACAGGTGGTAAATTCTCCATTGATTTATCTCATTTCAGACATATTATTGTTTGTTGATTTCTTGCCATACTTCTACAATTGCTACCACTTATGCTATTGCTGCTTTTCAAGATGCTCATGTTGTATTGTTATGGGTATTTTCTTTATTTTTGCTGTCATTATTGTAATAAATATTCAAGTATTTAAATTAATATTTAAATGAAAATACGTAATTCTGTGAAATTATAAAAAATGAATTGATATACATATATAATATCTAAGTTATACAAAAATATACTATATTTTATCATTGCTTAACACTTAACATGGGGTAAAACATAACTGGCAGTACTTTTGGCAATTGGATTCACCAGTATAGGCCATTTCATGTAAGTTTTAGCCTTTCATGAAGGGGAGGGGGGGAGGGGGGATTGTTCATTTAATGTTTGATTATTAAAATAAAATAAAAGTTAATATAATAAATATTTTAATGTTTAAGTAATGAACTAAATAGTATTATTAATAAATGAGTACATGTCAGTTTTTATACCTAAACTTTTCATAGCAATTCAATTTGGTATATGTACTTTGGAATATTCAATTTAATATCTAATTAAACTTTTTTTGTGGCTATTTTCACTTCATCTTTAACATGATTTGCTTAATTTTGCATTCTTAAAAGAGTAGACGATGCATGAATTGACTACTATAGGTTCGGATCTACTGCATAGGATGGTGAACCTGTTGGTGGGGCTCAAGTCTGGGTGGCTATGAATAGACAAGCCATGAGTAATATGGCATTAGGGGCAATTTGCATGCATGCACCTCCCTCATCTAACACTTTCTTCATCCCTTTTCTTGCATATTTGATCATACTTAACATAATTAGATAGTTATCTACAATTGATAATAAATGAAGAAATTGTTGAACTTGTGAGTTCAAATGTGAATTTTGATGAGCAAATTCATTGTACAATTACCCTCTTGAGTGGAATAAGTTACACTTAATTAGCAAAATACGTACGTAAGTTTTTTTTTAACTTATGTACGTAAGTTGAAATGATAAAATTGTGCATGCTGTATTTGTATTTTTGAATGTGATGTCTTTACACAAGTAGTCTAGATTAGTTTGAAGTGATCTAAACTTGTGGAATGCTTCTTTTGTGTTAGTTATAGGTCCTCTTAATAGATTTGGACCACTTGGCAAAGGTTTTTGAATCAACAATGTGCAATGTGCCTAGAGGTCTAGACCACTTGACAAAGAGTCCAAACCACTTGATCATAGAATAGTCTAAACAAGGAAACGTGCTTAATGATCAAACCACTTGACAAAGAGTCTATAAAACTTGCCCACAAAAAGTTTTGAAGGAATATGGCTTACTCCAAGAGTTCAAACCACTTGTCAAAGAGTTCATATCATTTGGCCATAGAATGGTCAAAAGTTCAAAAGGATTTTAAGAGGTATGAACAAGTTGTAAAGAGTCTAGACTCTTTTTGTTTGTTCATTTAGTCGTTGAGCATTTAATGCCCAACCGTTGGAGATGTTTTTGGGGGCAATTGTTAGGTTTCTTAGAAGGCCTATGAATACAAATGTTTGGGTAGTTGACTGAAGTTGTTAGGATTTATTAATTGCTATTTCATTCTTGTAAACACTCTCTCAAAGTTTGATTTTGTAATTTATGCTATTTTGTAGGTGAGAGAAAACAAGTGTAGTATCATTTGTTCTTAAGTTATTTCTTGTAAGGCCTACACTTGAGTTTGTGAGTGATTAACTATGGAATCTTGAGTTGTGCCTAATTGCTTAAGAGCTTTTTGTAAATGCACAAACCAAGTATGTTGTTATGTTGTTGATTGTGTTGTACAGCTTCGATGGAACATTGTTTGATGTTGAATCAAATTGTGAAGTTTTCCTCAAGTAAGGCATTGTGTATATCATGGAAACTAAGAGGTAAGCCAAACTCCACATTAAATCCTAGTGCAATTTTTTTCTAACTCTTACTCTTTATTTAATGCACTTATGATTGTTATTTAATTTATTACATTACACAATTTAGGCATTGAGTTGATAGGCCTGTAATATGGATGGCCCAAGTTCGCAATTTACAATCAAATCCAGCCCACTTCAAATAATACCAATACAAGTCAAGTTTGAGGAAAATAATTTAAGAAGATAGACAACACATCAGCCAGCATTATTACTATGAAAGAGCTGTATAGCACTTCTATTAAAAAACCTAAACTGAAAAGTGAGACAAACCCTAGATTGGCAACAAAGGTTCACATAAACATTCCACCTAAACCTAAATTCAAGATTAGATCATACCACACATCTCCGATGAACAAAAAGGTAATATCTTCTTCGTTATTGACAAATTTTAACAACGAATTTCTTTAGTCACGAAACCATAACAGATCTGGAATGTAGACTTTAGTTCATTTCTATCTCTTCTCTTTTGCTTTGATATTACTTTGATTAATGTCTTGAACTCAGATCTCTGCATGAAAAGACTTAGGATTTGATTAGGTTTTGAGTTTGTAAACTCTCTACTAATGGTTATGTTCTAACTAAGGGTTTTTGTGTTTGTGTGTTTATGTTTGCGAGATGGAAAACAAAAGCTTAATGGTCTTTGAGCACCAATTGCTCATAAACTCAAGATTAAGTTTCAAGAAGCAGGGAATGATTTTTCTCTTTCCCCACTAACTCCTTTTATATGTTGTTTTTTTTTTTTTATCTAACTATTGTTTAGTTCTGTTATCTTTGTTACAGCTGTTATAACTCTCTGTTACAACTGTTAATGTATTGGATATGGCATATAATTGTCTGCTGTAAGAATAACTTTCTATTGTAGTCAGCTTGTGTAATCTAAACTTCTAGGTTTCAATAATAGTCCTTCTATTTTCGTAACTAGTCATATCAATTTCGTCTTGCCTTGAAAAAAACCTTGTCCTCGAGATTGAAATTTCATGTTAGGTCTATCAGACCTAATCTCAAATGTTAGGTCAATGATAGCTATTGTCCCGTAGGTTGTAAAGGAACTGAGATATGATAATTGTGATGTATTGGAACCTTTGATTGCAAGTCTAATAAAAAAGAGCCTGTCCCATTAAGCATAGTACCCAAGAAGGTTCATAGAACAAGTTGTCACTATAGAAAAATGACCCGGATAAACTGTAATGAGTTTGTAATTTTGTGATTTTACAAACACTAAGTGTGTCGGGTTAAAATAAGACTCAGTCCTATGCTCATCTACTGATTTCTGTATCCGAACTTAAGCTGTTCATATAGTAGCATGTAACTGAATCCACATCTTATCTTAAGAGCCTAAAGTAGAGTAAATAACATTTATGGGATTGCCTGGTTATTTGATGGTTAAAAATATAAGTGTAGAACTAAATGTCTAAGTCCCATTCCAAAGTTGATATTCTAAAACTGGCAATGAGGAGGGGACAATGCCTATAACACGATGGCCACCCAAATTATGTGGGAAAACAAACCAGCTAGTGGTAATTAGGTTTTAAGGAAAACAATCCTCCTGAGCATCAAAATCAGAAACACCAATTTAATAAAGAAAGTTGGGCAAATGACAGTAAAAAGAATCCTTTAACTCAGCCCATTCTATAGGCACGAGTGTGATAGTTTTGCTTTGTATTGATTGCTTCCCTTGTGCGTCCATTATAATATCTTCTAATGCCCCTATGTCAAACTTCTGAACTTTGTGTTGATAATCATGTTCCTCCATCAAAACAAATGTTGGTTTTGTATTGTTAGTATATTGCTATGTTACATGTGGAGATGCTTGAAAACTGATTTATGCTTACTCAATTCTATTCATCGCCTCTAAACTGAATTTGGTAGAATACCATCCTGAAAATCGCCAAATCAAAACTTACATGTCACTGAAAAAGAAGCCCATGTAGATAAGAGTTGATTTGTTGACGTCCACTTAAACCATCCAAGTGCATCTCCTTCCATTTCCAAGGACACTAGCTTCAATCGATCATTGAGTAACACATGATGAAAATCAAAATATTGATTAGCTTTAAGGATCTATCCATCTGGATCTTGCCTCGAAAATGTTGGTAATTATATGTTACTACTTGTCATGGATGAAAGTGAATCACTCATAACATCATGAGAAACTGATGAACTCTGAAAATGATCATATAGGTCATATCGTGTCTGATTCTCATGTTTCTCCTTTTCCAGTTACTTTTAAACATACTACACTACAACATTCAGATTCTTTTTAACACTATTCAATGTTGTAGTCAATGCATTAAACTTGTCATTTAGTGCTTTGATTTTTTAGATTGAACAAGAACCTCATCCCACATGCTAACTACTGCTCTTTTTTCATCCGTCATGGTAGGTATCATCAAGAAAATCAACAAAATTAACCAAGAATCAAGAATTCAAAACGAAAGCACCAAATTAATAGGCCCATAATATGGATGGCCCAAGTTCACAATTTATAATCAAATTCAACCCACTTCAAATAATACCAATACAAGTTAGGTCAGAGGAAAATAGTTTAAGAAGATAGACAACACATCAGCTAACATTATTACTATGAAAGAGCTGTACAACACTTCTACAAAAAAAAAAAAAAACCTGAATTGAAAAGTGAGACAAACCCTAGAACAGCAACAGAGTTTCACACGAACATTCCACAAGCTCAAATTCTAGATTAGATCATACCACACATCTCTGATGAACAAAAAGCTAATATTCTATTCTCTATTGATAAATTTCAACAGCAAATTTCTTTAGTCATGAAACCATAACAAATTTGGAATGTAAACTTGTGTTCATTTCTATCTCTTCTCTTTGCTTTGATATTGCTTTGATTTTGTCTTGAACTCAGATCTTTGCATGAAAAGAATTAGGATTTATTAGGTTTTGAGTTTGTAAACTCTCTACTAATGATATGTTCTAACTAAAGGTTTTTGTGTTTACATGTTATGTTTGCGAGATGGAAAACGAAAAGCTTACTGGTCTTCAAGTGCAGTTGCTCCTAAACTCAAGACTGAGTTTCAAGAACCAGCGAATGATTTTCCTTTTTCCCCATCGACTCCTTTTATATGCCCTTTTTTTTCTTTTTAATCCAGCTTTTTTTTAGTTTTGTTATCTTTATTACAACTGTTATGGCTCTCTGTTACAACTGTTAATATATTGGATATGGTATATAATTGCTTTTTGTTGGAATAACTTGCTGTTGTAGTCAATTTGTGTAACCCAAACTTATGGGCTTCATCAGTAGTCCTTCTATTTTTGCAACTAGTCATATCACGAGTTATCTAAATAAATGAAATTGAGCATAATCGCATACCATAAGTATTGCATAGGTGTTTTAACAAAAATAATAAATTCTTGTTATTGTGTTTAATTAATTACATTATATAATTTTATTTGGCTTTCTCTAATGACTACTCTTTAGTCGATTACCCATCATTTCTCTTGATGTGAGTCTACCAATAGTTCTTGATAGACATGTAACCATAAACAAAAAATAATAAAATTAGTATAACTAGTTAGAACCCTGCACAATGTGCAATGTTTTAAAGAATATTTTATCTTATATATATATATATTCTAATATATATGATTATTTATAAATATATGAAATAATATAATATTTAAATAATTATAATCTTTTAAATTATTTGGAACTTTTCTATAATTTTATATACAAAGAATGTTTTAAATTAATGACAATGCATAAATATTTTAAATAATAAAATGTATTGTTAGTGAAAATTTATGAATGGTTGAAATTTTGGGAAAAAAATAAAAATTCTTAAAGAAAATTAAGAAAAAGGTTATCAATTATGTTGTATGAGATCTTTGTGATATTAAAAGTTGGCATTAATGTGGTGCATTTCCATTTATTAAAAGATATGGTGAATTTTTTATAAAATTTAAGGATATGAAAAGATAATATCAAATTTATACTAATACATGTATATAACTTGGTGTTTTTTCATGAAACGCTAATATAAAGAGTTACGATATAACAAAATATTTCCAAAATTATATATCATAATATTATTGATAATAGATTGTTATAATAAATTTTATATAATTACGCAATATATAGTTTGAACGATTATTCATTAATTTTTCTATTTTTTGTTTGATAAGCTGTAAGTATTGACAATTAAGATTAAAGGATGCATTTGGTCATAAAGCATAACAACACGTAAAGGTGATACCAACAAACTATCAATTTAAGAAAAAAATTATTAGTACCAACACAAAAAGGGTAATGTAAAAATAATATAATAGGAAATGGTAATGATGAGAAGGTACTAAAGAGGAAACGTATAAATATAAAAAAGGTATTATTTCATGAATCATAGCAATCTTGAATAATAATAGCAAAAAGATTTTATATGAAAAATAATAATAAATAGATATAAGACAAAAAATAATATCAAAAGGATTGGTACAAAAATTAATAACAAAAGTTATAAGACAAGAAAAACTTCTAAAATTACATATTATAATAAATATCCATATAAGATGTTTATTCTAAAAGCAAAGAAAGTGTGGTTTATGCGAGCAATCACATGATACGTATAAGACTTCATCTCTACAATGTGCATCATCTTCCACTTCTTATGGTTCTTAATGTTAACCTTGGATGATGTTGCAAAACAAGAATCGGTGAAAAATAGATAAGTATGCCATAGGAAACTTAAGTGAATCATTAGATTGACAAATGACCTACCCAAAAGCTAGGCTTCTTGCCAAAGAAATCATGAAGACCTCTTCACTCCTCAACCCCTTGCTCGAATCCAGGCAGCGACTTTCTTTTAGCTACTCTACCCTCACCTTTCTTATTGTACCATCTATCAATTGTAGTGGCTCTCAGTGTAAGACTTGCTAGAGAGTAAGTTCATACACTCCCTTCATTTCTTTACACTAGGCCAATTGGTGGGTGCCTTAAACTTTTCCTATAAAGTAAGAACAAGCATAATCATTAATGAATTGCAAATAGAATGAAACATATAAAGATAACATAACATTTGAATATTTGCTATAACTTATTGAATAATGCTATGGAAATGCGCTTAAGGAAAAGCTAACCACACTTCTCCTCTGTCCCTTTTGCGTACAAAGTAGTGGATGCACGATGGTGTAGTAAGAACTCCAACCTAACCATTCTGGTATAAGAGCACACAATCCCTTTATAACCATTCAGCATATTGATCTTCAACTCGTGGCTGGTCCTCTTAAACTCCTCCTCTAGACAAAGCCACGTAGAAGACCCCACCATTGAATCGACATAGATATGTCATCCTCCTCCTGAACTACATCACACCTAATCTCCTCAGTCTCTACCTTTGTATCCCATCCTTGGAGGTTAGTGGTCTACTCGTGGATAGGGTACTTGAGTTCTTTATAACATCATCTTCTAACTATGGCACATCGACCCACTACTCTTGAGCCTCAGCCTAGGCACGACTAAATCCTATAGTTGCTATTACATGTGAATCAAACAACGGTAATGTAAATGATCGACCTGCAAAATTAAAAGAAAAATGTGAAAGACAAGCAAACTAAAAAACGATATGCACACACCAAAACAATGTAGCATGTGTACTGTTTAGGATGCTTTGCTCGGTTTTGGCGAATCTTATCCAATAAATCATTATCCATCCTTTAAATGCAATTACATAGCTATAGCATAATTAAACTACGATAAATTTATACAAATAACACCAACACAATTAATTATTGATCTTATTATGTGTTGCTATTATAAGTGGCGCTGGCATCATTGTTGCTAACACCACTAAAGTTCTTGCCTATTCGAGTAAATGCACTAGTTTTCCAATGTCGGCAAAGATGCAATTGATAAGTATTGTCAAAGGTATGGTAACAACTTGTGTCATGCCCCGTAGGGTATCCTAAACGTAACAGCCCGCCACATACTAAATAAGACTCTCGAGTTCCCTACTCGAGCCCTTCGGGAGTCTTAAGTAGATGTAAAGCGTTCCTTTACGACAATAGAATACTTCAACAAATGGAGTTAAACAATTTAATGTGGCATTCATTAGCCATAGATAATAAATCAAAACACATAATTATCGTTTACAAAATCTAAGGGGCATTCCCCCGCAAATTAATAACTAGTCCATTTCAGTCATCCAGAGTCCTTAGTTTCCAACGGAAGTCTATACAAAAAGAATGGATTAAACTTCTAGGGAAACTCCTATCTTCGGTACCTGTGCTGTGGCTTGCCTCGGCCTAAGCCATATAAACTCGTGCTGCAATAGATAAAAACTATGGGGGCGTAAGCTAACTAGCTTAGTGAGTAATAACTTCCATAACACAATTAAATACAATTCATTCAAACAAGTGATTATTCAAGCAAGTATATGCATCAAACAAATGTGATCAACAAACATATGACCAACCGGAAATCATATGTGGATGGACTTACGCCCTCCATCCCGGGTTAGCAGATTAACGAATCCTGCGGTACGACGCCGTTTAAGCTCATGGTCAACTAACAATATTTCATTTTATGGATCACGATTAACCAACAAATTCGTTTTATGGATCACGATTAACCAACATATTCGTTTTATGGATCACAAAAAACCAACCAATGCGAATGCTCCAACCCCATCGTGATATGAATGAATCCAATTTACAATTGAAGTCGAATATACATTAGTTCAATTCTTTTAAGTGACCAACAAGTATTCGCAAACATTCATCATAAGATACTAGCTAATCAGTCATTAGCTTAACACCCGGTTTCGATATTCCTTAAGTTCCATTTCACATATCAACAGTAGACAACATATATAATTCCCATATACCCCATCATGCATATACAATTTCTTTTTATCTTTGCCTATACCACTATTGCCACTACATTACATTCACATTCATTAATTGAGAGTGGAAGTAAAACTCACTCGGCCATTGGATGCAGGTCTTTCTAGTAGTAGTAGTCGGGAGGTAGGGTGTCGTTCTGCTCGGGATCACCTACCAAGCAAGAATAATCCTAATGAGACTCTCATTATGTAACTAAATCAAGCTACACATCTAAACTAAATGAATTCGGATTTCTCGCTATTTGCGGAAGTTCCGACTTAAAACGGCCATAACTTGGTCATTTCAACTCGGAATTTCGCAAATTTATATCGATCTCTATCTACTTCGAAAGATCTATCTATTTCTAATATTAAATCAAGTTTTAAAATAGTAAAGTCACGGAACAGTAGGATCAGATCTGTTCCACACTTTCTCCAATTCCAACAAATTTGTTTTACTTTTGATAAGAAATGTTCCTAGTTGATGATTCATGCATGAATGGTATAGGAATGAGTTACTAACATGAATGCCATGTAATGGACTCCATATATGCATGGTCATGATGGTTTTGTGATAATAAACTCTTATGAACTCCTAAGTGTTAGAAAATTCCGTAAAGGTTATTTCTAAAAAGCTATTCTTCCACTTTACTCCTTAGGGTTTCTTTGACTTTTAATCTTGTAATCCACTTGTTATCTACTAAAATAAGTTCTCAAAGTCTATATTAATCATGGCCTTCATTCATGCATAAAAATTCCCATTTTTCATTTGGTAAACATGTCTTTAAACAAGCTTTTTGTAAAAATCCGAATTTTCCAAACTTCATTTTCTTGCATTTTTCTTAAGGAAAAACTTGTCTAATGCATTAGAGATTGAAGTTCCAATGTATATATTATCTAGGACTTCATTTAGCTTATAAAATATCAAATTTAGACTTAGATACTAAGAGTTCTTGTAGGCATGAACCTAAATTACGAATTTAACCATTGATCAACATATCAACATTTTTCATTCTAACTCCACTACTTGTTTTACATTCCTTTCATGCCTAAACTCATCCAAACTTATGAAAATCATTCTTTCAAGATATCTATTGCATATACCCTCCATTTTTCTTGTGAAATATGAGTTTAAAAATGATTTTGGTGGCTTTTAGGGTAGGGTTTCAATTTCATCCGAATTTCCAACATTGCATATTCAACAAAACCTTTCCTTTTTCAATGTTCTTGCTTCCTATATGTAAAGATCTACTATCTAACACCTCTATACATGAACAAGACTATATTTTTATGATCATCCATGCATGGAAAACAAAATAAACCTATGATCATGTATGTACATGAAGATGTGGATGTCTAAACTTTAGATCTACTATATATAATACATGAATCATGGATCTCATGGCATGAACAACAATATATATGCAAGATCTCTACTTTTCATGCATGAACAAGTTGATATTTCAAACAAAACTCATTCAAAGACTAGATCCACTTCTTGTGCTGGCTTGAGATTCTTGTAGTAGTGTTTTCATGTCCCTTGCTGATGCTCATTGGGATTTAAATGAGAAAACACACAAGAATGATCTTGCCATTACAAGATTTGGGATGAACAAAGCCTAAAATCCACCTACCAATGGAGTCTTAAAGTGGAAAAGAGAAGAAAACAAGTTGAAGTTGTGAGAGGAAGAGGGAGGGGAGCTCACGGCACTTAAGGGAGAAAAGAGAGAGTTTTTGCTCTTTTACAAAATTTGAAACAAGAAGAATGAGGAGAGAGAGAAAAATATGTATATATGAAGTGAATTAGGGTTTAACTAATTAAATTGAAGTAAAAATAATTGAATTGAGAGGGAAACAAGAGGGGGGGCGCCGGCCACACTTCTTGTGTGTGTGTGTGTGCTTTTAAAAATTTGATATTTGTAATTTAGTAAATTAAATGTAATAAATGTGATAATTATTTAAGAGACAAAATTTCTTGGAAAAGAAAATTGAAATGAGTAGTTGTAAGGATGTAAGAATAGGGTATGGGTAGTGTGCAGTGTAGGTTGTGTTGTGAATAGTAGACAAGACATCTACTTTACCGGTTGTACCGAAAACACGGGAAAAGCTATAACTGTAATTTTTATAGCTCGGAAAATTATAAAATTGATATTTTTGGAATCCTTATAAAATTACGGTTCTAATGAATATTCCGGAATATTTTTCTGACTCCGTGGTCCGGGGCACGCTTTTCCGTAATTGAGCTCGAGAAGGCTCGAAATTGAAAAATTCCCGAATTTAAAACTTTCAAAGGTTTAAAATATACTTTAGAATAATAATTCAACTTCATTTACTTTATAAAATTTCTTTTATTATGAAACCGAAGGAAAGCTGGATTTAGGGTTCCTAGGCTTCTCTCACTGAACTCATCCTGGATCGGATTAGAGTTTCGTTTCCAACTCCCGGGGTTTACTAGCTATTGAGAATACTGGGGTTTACAACTTGCTAAAATGATTCTTCCATAGCATATTGCAAATTTATCTCATTTTCACTGGGCCCATTTGTTTGAAAAAAGACCTAATTGTGAAGATGGCATTGATGCACTTTTATCATGACCTTCCAATCACCAAAACACCTTCTTGGGTCTTTTAATTTAAAGGACCTATTAAGCATGATTTTGAAGAATGTATGGGTCAATAGGTGTATCATATCTAATAAGTATTATTTAAGACAAGGTCACAATCCAAGTTTTTCATGTTGTAAATAATAAAATGTAACGAGACACCATATAATTAATTGAATCACATTCATTATTATGTCATAGATAGTTGATTTGATAACCATTGTGTTCCCTCAATACGCACACACTACTATAAAACCTGCTTTACTGATGGCATACACTTTGTAACAATGCAGGTGAACATCTAAGCCCCAACATAAGGCATCCAACTCATTAGGTATTTGTGACTTAAGCATGCATTTTAGTTGCAAAATCTACACATATTGGCAAACCATTAGCACTTCTACTTAAGCTATTACAGCTGTATGGTAGTCTTTGTCATTCTCACAGCTCATAAAACTTCTAATACAAGTGTTACAAAGAAATTATCAAGGATTTACAAGGTTGATATCCTCATATTATTTGTATAAAACAAAATATAATGGCTTCTAAAAATGTTTTGCTCATCGCTTCTAAAAATGTTCTGATTGTAGCTTATGAAAGTGCTTCTAGTAACTTTATGTGTCGTATCATGAAGTGTAAATTTTTAAATCAACTAAGTGTATTTCCACTTTTCACTTAATATTTCTTTCCTTTGAAATGTTGTTTATGCTAAAGGTAGGGGCAAACTAATTTTTTTTATTTTTTATGTTAATTTGTGTGAAAATTGCAAATTCAAGTATTTTAGGGTTTTATATATATTAATCATTAATTTTATTGCTATTTTTAATTACTTATATATAAAAATAATTTTTAAAAATAATTTATTAGATATCATATTACGTTTAAAACTAATAAATATATACTTAGAAAGAATGTTATAATGTATATGATTCGTGTATCAATCCATCCACTTTCATAATATATCATAAATTATCACTAATATGTTATTATATTATTTTTTTTAACTTGAAATTTTAGGTGGTTCTTAAACTTTTCCCCCTATTTTTTTACTACACTTTGGCCTATGCCACGACCTCACAGGCCAGCCCATGGGTTAAACAACTCAAGTAAAAGTGACCCGGTCTTAAACGAGTCGAGTAAAATTAGTCCACTTTTAAACAAGACAAAAAATTTGGTCGTAGGTAAATGAGTCAGCCTATAGGCCTTGGTTTATATATCCAGCTCTAGTTTTATGCCTTAGTGTTGGGGGTTCAAGCAATAGTATTTTACCACAAATATGAATAAAAATGGAAAACCAGCTGTTGTGATTAATCTTTCTTCGATTCTCCAAGTAATTATATTGAAATTCTTCCTTATTAATTGAAAATAGCTATTGGAGAAGCCTTATGAGTGACTTGAGGCCATGTTATTCGATTCGATTTGATTCATGAGATGCTGAGCAAGCTATCAAATGTATCTTTTTTCAAAATTCTTGTTTTTCTTGAAGATTTCCATCTGTACATAGTGGTTCTCTTTGAATTTTAATATCATCTTTTGATGTTATAATTTTCTTCATTAAACGAGCTTCATCTCGCTTCCTTTTTAATTATAAAATATATCTAACAATTATTCCAAGCTTAACTATATTATTTGCAACTTGAAAACATATTCAAACTAACTCTAATAAAAGTTCATGCTTAGATTTTAATAAAATTGTGATCTTAATGTTGTGAAAATTAATTTGGCCCCATTTGTTGCAATGAAAATGTTTTTAGGAAAATATCTTTATATTTTTCTATATTTGTTTAAGAAAAAACGAGATAGCTAATAGAAAACATTTTCCCTTGTTTTGGAAAATATAAATCCATTCATAGCTTATTTTTCGAAAAACAACTTACGGCCCTATTTGTTTCGATGAAAATGTTTATTAGGAAAATATTTTTTTCATTTTCTTATGTTTGTTTAAGAAAAATTGGGACAACTCATGGAAAACATTTTCCATTATTTGGAAATTATAAACCCATTGATAGCTTATTTTTTGGAAAAAAAGCTTACGAGATAGGCCTTGTTATTTCAATGAAAATATTTTTTAGAAAATATCTTTTCATTTGTTTGTGTTTGTTTAAGAAAAAATAGGATAATAAAAAAAAATTTCTATTGTTTTGGAAAATATAGATTTTTCATAGCTTATTTTTTAGAAAACGACTTATGAAATATAAATGTGTAAGTCATTTTTCATCGATTTACGAGTCTATTTATCAATTATTACTATCCAAAAACATTTATTATTAATTTTTTTACTATATTTTCTTTTAAGTAGATTTATTTCCCATTATAACATAAGTAATTTTTTTTCCTACTTAAAACATTTAGTTACCTTGAAACTGTAAACAAAGAAAGTATTTTCATAAAATTAGCCAAATATTTAAAAATGATATTTTTCCGAAAAACTTTTTAAGAAAAATTATTTTCATTAACAAATACTTTTTCTCAAAACAAATGGGGCCTATAAATGCGTAAGACATTTTTTTATTGATTTACGGCTCATCTACCAATCATTACCATTCAAAGACATATTATTTTTTAAAATTTATTCCTTTAGGTATATTTATTTCTCATTATAATATATGTAATTTTTTTTTTTATACTTAAAATATATGATTTACCTTGAAGTTATACAAACAAATAAATCTACTTTCATAAATTAGCAAACTTTTAAAAACATGTTACTTTTAAGGAAAACATTTTGGAGGAAAAACTTTTTTCATTAACAAATAATTTTTCTCAAAAAATGGGCATTAAAAATCCCCTTCTATTGTTTTTCCAACTTATAGTGGATATTTGAATATATATTCTCTAAGTATGTTTAATTTGTGGAGCTAGGTTTTCAAAACATGTGTTGCACTATAAAAGGAAAGTTTTGCTTTTATTTCACCTTTGAAATCAAGCTCATAATTTGTACCATAAACTTGATTTTGGTTCAGTTTATTTTTTATTATAATAACAATTTTTCAATGTGACCTAATTTGTTACTATAAAAAAAAAACGTAAGATGTTGAATTGCATACCTTATGAACCTTTTCTTTTGGTTTTAATTTAGGTACCTTCAAAAATCTTTCTAAAATATAATCTAACCTAATGCCATTCAGGTGATTGATAAATGTGTAAATTGCACATTTATCTTATTCATATATCGCACTTTTTAAGCATGAATTGGCATCTTTATGATGATTTTTTTCTTGAAAATTAATAGAATTCATGTGTTTGAGATTAGCTATATCAAAATCCAGAACAAAAAAAGTTCATGAAGTGATGAAAAACAGCTCCCCTATTACCTCATGCTTAGCCCCCATGTTTTGTATAATTAATTATACTTAATTGAGACTCTTATCTATTATATGGATGGACTAGCATAAAAAGAGTTTTGGTTTCAATATCATCTTTTGCACTAATTGAAGGAACAACTCATGTTATTTAAAGTAGATAGCCATTTGTCATCTTTATAATGCTAAGCTCTATTAGTGACAGTAGGCATGGATTGAAATCACCATCTAAATCCCCGAGCAACAATAGTATATGAAGCATCCATGACTCAAGAAGTGCCAAGAACATGACAACTTTACACTAAAGTTGAATCTAAGTTGCCAAAAGTTGATATGACAAACTAAGCGCTAACCTGCTGCACATGGAACAATAACCTAAGCAACAACAGGCAGCAAGCCAATCATGGCAATTGAAGCAAAATCCTAATATTGAAGATCATGACTAGGTTGAATTTAAAAGTGTAGCGGCCATCAATGATTGGCAGTAGCCAAGTTGTCAATTTGCAATCAAAATAGAATGTGCGGATAGCAGACCAAGCGGCCTTCTTGAAGTAGATGATAACATGTAAGATATTCATCGATGCTAACCCAAAATGCAATAGCAATAGTAAAAACTACTATAGAAATCCAAGTAACCAAGTAATATCACGAAGAATCAACACAGGATAATACAAACATTGTTTTGTAAATCATGCATATCTCTCTCCTACAAGCTCATTTGAGACGTTTCAAGATGCTATGGAAGATAAGAGAGAGATCTTCAACGCTCATGTTTTTAAGCTTAGCAGAATTCTAGATGAATCAAGGTCAAAATCGAGATTGAACTTTACTATTTTTGTAATGGTTACATCCAGATTTTGCGAATCGATAGAGTTTGGTAAAACATTAACATGAAGTTACAACATGTGCAATGGTTAAAGTTATAATCTGTAACTCAACAAGGTTTTGTAAATTATGCATAATTTTTCATCAGATCTTTGATCAAGGAGATTTAAAATCATGTGAAAGATAAAAGAGAGATATATAACTTTCATGTTTTGAATTTTAGCAAATTCTAAATGCATTAGGGTAAAAAATTATTGTGAAGTCATTGAAATAAATATTCGAATAGCAGAACAGTAGCGAGCACTAAACCAAGGGTGCAACAACTTTTCAAGCCTCACATTGCTGCTAAGAACCAAGACAAGATAACAACAGTTGATCCAAAGACTTTAAAAACAAGCATATGGTTTAAAAAACCTTCGAATGTATCCTTTAAGTGGATTTATATTTTATATTTTACAATTTCTTTCTTAATTTCAATAAGTTCTTTTATTATTTCCTTAAACTTTACAAACATAGACTTTTTAGTAGAGTTAAAGCTCTTACCATGTTCATATCCTAAATCAAACTTAAATTCATCCATTTGTTAAGAAGATAAGAGCAATTGTAACTTCTTGTCGCTTTCATTAAACTTGTTGAATATATTATCAAGTGTTTGTGATAAGTTATCAATTGTTACTTCTAGATATTTTGTCTCTTCTCTTTAAGCTATATTCTCTTTTTCTACATTTCCTTTTTTAACCTTAAGTTATCATAATCAATTTGAAAACTTTATTGTCGCTTTTAACAATATTATTTTTGCCACACCCCATACGATACCTTAAACATGGCAGTCCACTGCAAACAATATCAAAGCTAGAGAATGACTACCATAGGCACGCATAAGCTCTGATATCATGTGAAAGGCATGCTTCTAAGATAGTCGGAGACTCCAATTGAGTTTTACATTTAAGCAAATATCAATAAATAGCATTCAAGAATTTTTTAACATAAATACATAACCTTCATCATCAAGTCTTATAGGCCATTCCCTTAAAACTTAAAGGATTATAATCTTAAAAGTCAAAATACTCTAAATCAAAAGATAAGACAAAAATTTACGATAGAGATTTTTCTTAGAAGTCTACACTATAACTTTATCACACAAACTTCCTCCAAAAGCTCATAGTAGTCGATTCGTACCTGACATGTTGGTCCCTTGGGGCCAGCCATAAGAAGTCTAACTGCAACAAAAATCTAAAAAGGTATAAGCAACACTAGCTTAGTGAGATAATTCCTTCTTGAAAAACATTCCAATGATTCAAACAAGTTTTTACACAAGCATATGTGAGGAGTTTTCTTCTCTTTATAACCTCCTTAAAGGTACGAAACGAAAGCCTTTAACCACAACTAATTACAAGCACAAGTAAGGAAATGTAATGGGTAGATGAATAACTCACTCATTTTCAATCATGCCTAGTCAAAGTAATCTTCAAGATATGGAAAGTCGGTCCTTCATTACCTAAATAAAATAAATACCCTAAACGAATATTTAATAAAGATCACATTTTAGATTCTAACTCTAATTATACTATATGTGTTATTTTTCCTGACTATGGAAGTTCTAATTTAAAATGACAATAATCTGCTCATTTTAAATCGGAATTTCACATATAGTAGTGTTTTCTACCTACTCTAGATGATCTATCAATTTTAAGGTTATTTTAAACATTTAAGATCATTAAGGGTTCAGAAAAGCTAGGAACAAATTGCATTCTAGAAGTTTTAGATTTTGTAGTTTTCAACTTTTGAAATTTTTACTTCATGTGGACTCAATAATGAAGTATAAAAATATCCTCATCTTTGAAATTCATATAATTACAATAATAAATCATATCTCATGCATGATCCTAGTGATGTTAAATAATAAGACTTCGTAAATTAATCTTTCATGGAAAGTGAAAAAGTGGAGTTTGAGGAAAACTTTCCTTCTAGTTTTCAAGGCAAAGTCTCAAATTTTTGTAACCATGAAATTTGACTAAAAATTATGTTTCATATTCATTTTGAATTCACAAGCATCCTATTTTTATCTTAAATTTCTTCCAACTTATTATTTTTTTGAAATATAAATCTTCATGTGTTTGTTGAGAAAAATTATTCTAAACAGTACAAAATTAGTTTAAGTTTTGGTACATGAGAAAATTTGAGTAATTAACTTATTCTAAACTTTTTACCCTTGAAAAAAGTTTGTACATGCATTGTAGTTTAGATTTCTTAGAAATTTTATAACAAAAATTATCGACGTTTATGTTTTTAAAAATATTTATCTTACCATGTTAATATCAACATTTATATTTTAGAAAATCTTCATTTTTTGTATAATAACAACATCACTATGACTTATGTGAACATAAGTCTAGGAGTCATTATATAGTAGACTAATATTTAAGAAAACAAAATCATGTCAAAAATAAGAAAAATAAGTAAGAACATAAATAAAACATGAGAGTCTTCGCTTATTATCAAGACTTCCCTAGGATTTGAATTTTATCTCCACTCACCATGATAAATAAAATAAAGAAAGCATAAAGAAAATAAAATGTGGAAGTCTTAGGCTTTATCAAGGCTTCCAGAGACTCATATTAATTCCAATCTCATACATTAAACAATATAAGTAATAAGAAAGCATGGAAGTCTTAGATTATATTCAAGGCTCCCTAGGACTTAGAAATTGACAAGTCCCTTTTTTATTTTGAGTTGAAGATGGACAAGTCCAAGACTAGAGATTGACTAGTCTTATTTAATAGCATGAAATAGATAATTAGCATGAAAACATTAACTATGAATTTAGATTAGTAAGTATTTAGGTTCAAAAATATATACATATTACATATACATATTTCTTATAGAAAATTAATGTTAGAAATAAGAACACAACATAAACATAAATATGAACTTGAAGTTAAACATGATATGAATAATATGTTGTTTTTATATTTTCATTCCTTAGCATATACGTCATAAGGATTTTATATGGAAACATAACATACATTTTTCATGTTATGTAACATAATCAATGAGGATAGCTTTAGTGTTTACTTGAGATAAAAGATGGAAGAAAAATTTGTGAAAGACACAATGGGGAGCGGAGTAGAGCTCATGGCAAGAAGGGAGGGGAGGAAGTGTGTGGAGAAAGTTTGAGAGAGTTTTGGTAGTGTGTTAAATCAAGGTGTAAAGAATGAAGGAGGAGTGTGATTTATAGATAAAAAATGGAGGGAATTAAGTGTGTAAAAATAAATAAAAAATAAAAGAAATTGAGAGGGAAAAAGAGTATGGGCGCGGCCATGAGGGGAAGGGGGGAGAGTGGGATTAAAAAGTAATTTTAGAGAAGAAAAGTAAGTAAAGTGTAAAGAAAATTTAGTGTAAAGTAGTATTGGAAATGGAAAAATGTAAGAGATAGGTCGTAAAAAAAAAAGTAAAAATAGATTAATAGTAATGAATAATAAACAAGACAATTATCGAATAATAAAAACAAACGTAAATAGGCTATATCTAACGGTTTTTAAGCCATAAAAATTGTAATAACATTTTTATGAATTCTTATTACATTACGAGTCTAAATTGTTTATGAGATATTTTGCCTTGTTTTACGTGTTAGTGTCTTGATTTGGAAATTGATCCCATGTGGGTTCATAACAATTGAAATTTTAGTGAATCTGATCTTTTTAGGGTATATAACCTTTTTTTGGATGATAATCTAGGGTTATCTTATTTTTAATGTTTTAGAGTTTCAAGGATGGTCTTGCCGAATCTAGAGTTTTTATAACTCATTGTTTGACCTAGTTAGCTTTTAGGACTTTTGGTTTGAATTCCGATTTTGAGAAATTCTTAAAAGCTATTGTAAAATCTAAGAGTTTACAATGTTCTTCCCTTAAAACCACTTTTTCTTTTTCTAATTTTTATTTTTTCAAGGTCATACTATTTTAGATATATGCTTAAAGCTTCATTATTAATTTTGGTTATCTTTAGTGCTTCTTTAAGACTCTTGTTTTCGTCGCCAAGCTTATTGATTTTTGTCTTAGTCTTTTTCTAGAACTTCTAGTAGTCTATTCATTTCATTAGATACATTTGCTATCATTGAATCAAATTTTGAACTTACCTTTGAAAGTGCCAACAAACACAGATTTGCTTCCTCATCCTCTTATTACGCTATATCATCTTCTGATTCATCTAAGTCATTCCAGGTAGCAATTAGTGACTTGTTTGATTTCTTGTATTTCTTCATTTTCTTATTCAACATAGGACATTCATAATTGATGTGGCATCGGTTCTAATCATCCTGCAAAGGCCGCCTAAGTTAGTTGATGTTATCATCATCTTCATCTGAGCTATCATCATCAACTACTTTTATTTTAAGTGCAACAACCTTTTTACTTTTTCTCAACTTTTGCTTCTGATCTTGCTTCGACTTTGCTATGCGAAAAGTTCCTATCTAAGTTGATTGAGTGTTAACTTTTTTTAATCTTTGCTTCTTCATTTGTTGTTCTTTTCACATCCTACGGTCTAAGAAGAATCCTTATATTTTTTGTATAAAATATGCGTCATCAATCCTTTTTCCTAAAGCAACCAATCCGTTAGTAATACTAGTGAATGATTAAATACACTTCTTATGTTTTCATCAGTTTTTAATATAAATTATTCATATTTTTGTAGTAAAGTATTGATTTTGTATCTTTAATAGTCCCAGTTCCTTCATGCATTTCAATTATTTTCCCAATATTTCTTTAGCACTATGCCACTAACACATGAAGAAACGAGATGATATTTAAAAGGAGCTACTATAGTAAGAAGAAGACTCTTAGTCTTATATTATCTCAATCTTTTTCTTATCGAGCGACCGTTTATTGTGACTTCATATCTTCATCTTCAATGATTTGCCAAGATGTGTAGTCATTTACTTTGATGTAAGACTCCATCCGTACCTTCTAATAAATAAAATTAGTATCATTAAAATAAGGAGTTACATTTATAGGAATATTATACCTTGTCATATTAAAATAACCACTTAATAAAAAGAGTGTTTTCTCCAATACTTATTATTAGTCCCAAAAGCTAAGTAACTAACGAGAGTAATAAAATGGTCACTTTTTGACAATCTCTTTTACAAAGTGTAAGTTCCAAAATAGATTCTAAGATATTTTCTAAAAGATGTCTCGACTCTCAATTTTAGTTCTATCTTAAATGCTTAACTTATATATAGTCGAAATTACTTTAATAAATAACACTTAATTCATTTTATATTTTTAGAAGCTTAGAAATAAATTTTAAATTAAATATTAGGGTATAATGTAGAAGATAAAAGATAGATAAAGAGAAGAAATACTCGTCTATGTATAGTGTTAATACCTTTTGCATTAGTGCACTCTTCTAGCTCACACTAAGGTTTTAGTTATCTTTACCAGTTATTCAACTATTTCCAAAATCAAAACCAAGTTGCTAGCACAAAGAGTTCTTGCATCTACTGTAGTGTAACTAAACACCACCATCCTAACTTTTACCTAAGCATCACTTTGACAAGTCACACCCTACAACACTTATAATATAAAGTGGTACAAAGAAATTATTAAGGATATACGAAGCAAATATCCTCAAACAAATCTAATACCTTTGAAAATGTTTTGTTCGCAGCTTTTAAAAGTGCATCTAGTATCTCTATGTACCTATTATGAAGTATAAATTTTCAAATTAGTTATAAGAGTATTTCCACATTTTTGCTCAATATTTCTTATCTCTTGAGTGTTATTTATGCCTTGATGCCGGGCTTCATTATGTAGGGTTCAAGCATTGGTATTTTTTCCACAAACATGGATAAAATAAAAATGCTAGTTGTGATTGATCTTTCTTTGACTCCCTAGGTGTTTAAATTTGAAATTTCTCTTATTAATTGAAGTAGTTGCTGGAGAAGCCTTCTAGAATGTCTTTAGCCGTGTTATTTGATTTGCAAAGTTAGGTTTTCTAAAAAACATGTTGTTGCACTATAGAAGGAAGCTTTTGCTCCTGTTTCACTTTTTAAAAGTTCTATTTCTGTTTCACCTCATTTTCTCCACAAGAATCATGCTTTTATCCTTTTTCATATTTTGTCCAAGATAATTGTGATAAATTTCATATAATTAAGAACATTTTAACAACACATTAAAGCCCTTTTGTTAAATCAATACATTGTAAATATCATAACAAAATTTTTCTTTAATCTAGACAATTCATATAATATATGATCATTCTTTAAAGAAATTAATACTCCTAAAAAATTATAGTTTTTTGTAAAAGATTACTTATGAATTTTACAATAAAAACCTTTACTTATACAACACCAAACAAGATTAATAACAATATTGCAATGACATATCTACATGCTATAACATTCAAAATGTTAATATCAATCTCAATTTCATGTAACAACATACAAAAATCAATAACATCAAAAAATTCAAATGAAACATCAAAACATATATATCTACATGACTACATCATAAAACATAAAACATCAATAACAATGTATCTACAACATTAAACATTAAATAATTTAGATTCCAAAAAGGAGAAAAAAAAAAAACCACAAACTCAACATTTCAAGTCCAATAAACATCAATAAACCTAACATTACATATTTTCCATCAAAAGATATGATACATTGACTAGCCTTTAAAGTGTAATGAAACTTAAAAAAAAAAAAAAAGATCAACAAAAACACTAGCCGTTCATTATCTATGTCTACATTGTCATATAATAGTAAAAACGTTACAAAACATGGAATGCAAATGAATGGAATAGGAAAAATGCAAATAAAATAAGAAATAGGGAGACCTCTGTAAATTGTGATCAACATGAAGAGGTAGAAGAAGGCACAAGAGAAGAAATATGATGAAGAAGTGGTGGCATCGTCAAGTAGTTCGCTAATTTGATAAAAAAGAGTGAGCTACATGGCAAAATTGCCCATTCCCAAAAATAAAAAAGGCGAGTTCATTTCCCACCTTACGCTAAGTATCGATACTTGCAACTAATTCAACTAATTTAAAATATATATTGAATCACTGATTAAGACCTTGGTCAAGGGAATAAATAGTGGTGAAGTTTGTTATTTATTA